>JAGFPH010020775.1:3709-13911 GCA_018207615.1 Philaenus spumarius | reverse complement strand
CAATAATCAAACTATATCTCACTAACTAAGGTTATAGTAACAAAAAAAGTAATGAACTTAGGTACTACAAAAATACATAAGGCATAAACAAGATAAACGCATTGAAATGCTAGTCATTGTATTCTCTTATTTGTAAATTTATTTGACTGAATCACTGCCGTCATACAAACGCAACATGCAATAATAGTCCTAGGGCCCAGGCCTTTAAAAGTTTATAATTACCTAACTCTTGAGACTTCGTATATCTCTTATTTAAGTCGAGTCGGACAACATTTTTATTTGCAACAATTCTCGGTAGCGGGGCGTTTTCCTTTAAAACTTTGATGGACAAGGTTACCACTTAGTTATATATATATTTTTATAAATGATTCTGAAAAAAATCAGCGGTTAGGTACTAAATTTTATGACGTCATAAGTTTGCCTTGTTAGGGGTGTCGGATGCGCAGAAATGACCAATAATATTTGTCCGACAATTTTTTTTCGCTTTCTATATAAAACAAACTTTCGATTAAAAGAAACATTATTATGTAGGTTATACATTTTTTTAACGCATCAAATCAATGACTTTGCCGGGTTCTCAAAGGAAAACGCCCCGCTACTCAAGAGTTAGGTAATCATCAACTTTTAAAGGCCTGGGCCCTAGGACTATAACTTCAGTTTAAATGGAAACTTTAAAAGTACAGAACTACGAAGTTTGGTAACTCATAAAACACTAAAATAAAGTTTTTATTTTTGTGATGTACTATTTCAACAAAACTGTGCTGAAAGTTTTTAAAAACATTATTAAACCTTCACGTTTTGCATTAGGATAAGTGAAAAGTTTACACCTTTAAATAAAAATCCTGCAACTAATAAGTCAACTTGTTACTTAAACGTTGAAACCTAAAGTTTCTTAGCGTAAGGAAGGAAGTGCATAACTTTAGAATAGATATTAAAAATGTACAAGGTATTATATAAAGACAGTGTGTTGCCTGAAAAAGTAAATATTTTGCTACTTATAAAGGAATGATTATATATTAGAAAATATTTATTTGACTACTTTACAAAGACTACGTTAGTAGTGTTCTCCCAAATGTCAGGCCTCATTTAAAAGTCTATTCAACTAGTTTTAACCAAAGCCTAAACGTTTAGGTCAAAAACTAAAACTTCTCAGACTTAAACTAGTTTAAAAATGTTTTTCCCTCAAAACTGTGGTTTACCATAAATACGACTTTAAAAAAGCTAAAACTTTTCAAATATATACTACACTAAAATAGTATTTTTTTTCTTAGCACTGAGGTTTTACCATTTTTTGTGGAGGTGACAATCATCAGGAATTGATTCGGATCGATTGGTCGGGTTCAAGTATCCTTGCGTTTTGAGCGGAATTTCTTGGGACGCCTTCTCGAAGGTCTTCGGGTTTTCTGTCTGGCAGGCTCACTGATATTCATTGGTGTATCCAGTGAGTTGCACGTGGCTGTTTCTGTAGGTTTTGGTGGCTCGGTTATTGGTGAGATGGTGGGTGCGATGTCGTTTTTTTACGGCGATTTTTCTACTGGACAAAGCTGTATGTACCAATGAACCCGGTGTCACTACCGATTGGAGCTGGGCTTGTCGGTGATCTCTGCGTGCTGTTGGAACGGACTGCTTACCATGTCTCTTCAGGTAGTTTGATTTCTTGTTTTCTTTTCTTTTGTTTATTAGTAATTGATACCGGTCTTAATTCTTGAGGGGTTGACGTACAATAAGCTCGGGATGGCGGCGTGGTTAACTCTATTAAATTAGTTCTGCCTGGGATTTTTGGGAAAAATTCTGGTAGGAATAATGCCTTTATCTTCTTTGCTGGTCTATTTCACAATCAAATTGGTACTGTCGTGGTACTACTGTAATAGTGACATCTGCTAACTGGGCTCCTGGGCCATAATCTTTTATTAGTTCGAAAAATGCCTAAAGGCCAAATTCCGTCCAATATAGGTTGGACCGGTATCTACGAGGACCTGGCAGCTTTTTCCACATAGTCCAATGCCGATGAAGAGTCAGGAATCTGATTGAACTGTCTGATTTTCATGAGTTGGTCTGGAGGTCGGGTTGATGGCCTTTATGACACATCTTGCTGCTGCAGTGAACTCAACTGGCCTGTTGGTGTAACTTCGAGTAGGATACTCCACTCTTCTACATCTACATTCTTGGGCTCTTACACCCGTTTACCGCACCTAATTCAAAACATCGCCTCTAGTCTAATACATTGCAGGCATGATGTGTGCTCCTTTTTCCGATAATTCCATCATACTCCTGGTCTTTCTGCGCCTGATACGGCTTCCGTGGTCCTCTCTGGATATCTGCATCTGTGTGGAGGTTTATACCCTGTTTCAGAACAATAAGCTTGCGCTGCATTTGCTGGAGGGTTACATTTTTCAACTCTTTCTGAATTTCTTCATATACTTCTGTTTTTAAATCAAATCAGAAACTATTTTCTGACGACGTACATTATATTTTATAAGAAGGCAGCATATTTCTATATATCTGAACTAATTGGTCAGTAAGCGATATTCCACTTCACCTTCTCATTAATGTCATTAGAGCCATGACAAAATCCTTCTCTCTCCTTGAGTCCGGCATTTTATTTTTTGTTCTAAACTCTCCAAATATCTTCCAGGTAGCCATTGCAAATGGAACTCCCTTAAGAAATCTACCCACGTAAGCCAATCCAACCGTTTGTTTCTGTACGACAGCATAACGTTTCCACGTAATAGTTCTGGTAGAGCCTTTAATAGCTGTTAACCAGAAATACTGTAGTTTTCTTTTAGTTTGTGGATCCTTTCCAAGAAAAAAATCACATTCTTCTCGAGATCAAAATTTATGTTCCATTTGCAGACTATGTCACAGATGGTACCTTCGGGAATCGTAGGTGGTTGGTCGGTAGTCACTGGAGGCACTTCATCCAATGTAAGTCCTGCCGAATCTCCATCTTGAGTCGGGCCACCATCTCGAAGGAATGATACAAACCGTGCCCGTTTCTCTTTGACCTTTCCCCGATAGTCTAGCTTGAACTTCTGTAACTCATCAATATTTAAGTAATACACCTATTCTACCCTTACATCACTGCTAGCAGGAGTACCAGCGGGTGGAGGATCGGCTTGGTGTTCTGGGACCCAGTGACCTGCTTATAATCCGAAGAGGTACTTCCTTTGTTTTCCATCTTCTAATACTGTCCCTGTTCGGGCACCAAATTTGGAACGGTCACTTTCTGGGAAGCCAACGTACCAATGATACTGTAGTCGGATAAATATACCAGGATTCGGGAGCCACAAAAACACTCTTGTTTATTTCAAATAAGTATTGCCTTAAGTATATACATTTGAATGGCTCTTATAATAAAAGTCTTATTAAGCTTCCCAGGCTGAATTGGAGGAGGTCCTTTGGGGAAAGTTAGCTTCAGAGGGAGCTTCATCACGCTACAGTATCTGAAGGGAAGGAAGGAGCTTGTGGGATCGCATCCTGGGAAAGAATGACCACTTAAGCTGACCACTGCTCCTTTTATAGAGGCCATCTCCCACTACACTTACCCATACTAACTATTTACTCTTAGTAGGCTCATCTTATCTTCTTATGTAAATACAAAATTTCTTCAACCACTTAACTCAACAAACTTTTCCGAAACTATCGATTTATTGAATTCTATTAGAAATGTTTCGTTACAAAAAGAAATATTGAAAATTAATTATTTAAAACAAAAGTTTTAGGTACGTCTTTTGCCCAATTTTAAGAGTTTTACAATAATAGAATGTTTTGCAAAATATTACTACATCATTAAAAACAACTCTCATATTAAGAAAGAATATTATGTTCTTACATATTACGTAAGACAAACTAACATGAAATTAGATACGGCAGGTTGTCATATGATACTAGTTCAAAATTATAGATAAACAAGGTTTTAACTCAAAATCACCTTTTTACTTTCTCCCCCTATACCATAGTATATGGAGAAAGTATTGTATTCGTCAAAATTTTCGAGTTTGAGTTTTTGGTGGAAATATCCGTTTTGGGTCCCCCTGAACCTAAAAAAGTGGTTTTCGGAGTGATGTCTGTGTGTGTGTCTGTATGTGTGTCTGTGTGTCTGTGTGTCTGTGTGGATGTTATCAGACCTAGAGCCTAAACCAGTCGTCCGATTTTGATGAAATTTGGTATGGAGGTACTAATCCACGGTATCTCCAGGCGTTTTTTTCATTTTTGTGAATTTTTTATTTTTAAGGGTAATTTTCCCATAAAAACCCTTAAAATAACGGAAAAATCAACTTTTCTCAAAAACGGCTCTAACGATTTTGATTAAAAATTTATAGTTTATTAGGGACCTAAAGTACTATAAACTGTAAAATTTTGATCAAAATCGTTCGAGCCGTTTTTGAGAAAAGTTGGTTTTTCCGTTATTTTAAGGGTTTTTATGGGAAAATTACTCTTAAAAATAAAAAATTAAGTTCCTATAATGAGGGAGAAAGTATGTGTCAGTTTCCTGATACCGTTTATTTAGTTACACTTCTTTGCCAAGTAAGTGATGAATTGGTAACATTGCTAATTGGTCTTAAATATTTTCAAAAATACAGTAGTTAGAAATTAATTTACGTCAGTTAAAATATTAAAATCATATGCGTTTGAAGGAAGTATGGGAGGTGGAAGAGAGGACGAAATAATCCTAACCTCGCCCCCAAAAAATAAAGTCATTTTGATGTCATATCATAACTTTTTGAAAGCGATTTGTAAGCTAGGAAATTATAAAACGAACTAGGCAAAATAATCAGTGAAACAATATGCAAAGACTTTTCTGTATATAATTTTGCGTCAGTTCTCTTTTTATAACTATACTAGAGGGCTACGCCCCCGCTGGCTTCGGTCGCCAATCCTCGCGGTGACTCGAGTCTAAGCAAATGCAAAGAGGTTATTTTATATAATTAGGCCTTACTATATATTATAATATTATTTATTTTAATTAGGATGTAATATAACGGTTTCTTCTTTTTAAATTACTTAATTTATTAATTGTTCATTCTCAAGCTTTAAGGAAAGTATAACAATCAAAATTTTGACTATATTTTCACTCCTAACAGCAAGCGACAAAATTTCAATCTATGATACTTTTTTACTTTCTCCCCCTATACCATAGTAGATAATATGGAGAAAGTATTGTATTCGTTAAAATTTTCGAGTTTAAGATTTTGGTGGAAATATCCGTTTTGGGTCCCCCTGAACCTAAAAAGTGGTTTTCGGAGTGATGTCTGTGTGTGTGTGGGGGTGGGTGGGTGTGTGTCTGTGTGTGTGTGGATGTTATCAGACTTAGAGCCTAAACCAACCATCCGATTTTGATGAAATTTGGTATGGAGGTACTAATCCACGGTATCTCCAGGCTTTTTTTTCATTTTTGTGAATTTTTTATTTTTAAGGGTAATTTTCCCATAAAAACCCTTAAAATAAGGGAAAAATCAACTTTTCTCAAAAACGTCTCTAACGATTTTTATTAAAATTTTATAGTTTATTAGGGACCTAAAGTCCTGTAAACTATACAATTTTAATCAAAATCGTCCGAGCCGTTTTTGAGAAAAGTAGTTTTTCCGTTATTTTATGGATTTTTATGGGAAAATTACTCTTAAAAATAAAAAATTCACAAAAATTTAAGTTTCACGAAACTTATGTTTCTTTCATACACTTTTGGTTTCATGAAATAATATTTTATTATATTATTAAGTGCCTATAATAAGGGAAAAAGTATGTGTCAGTTTCCTGATACCATTTATTTATGTATGTTGTAAGAAATAAATGTAAAAAAATTAAGTTTAATAACTTTAAGGAAAATATAATAATTAATTTGTATTGTTTTAGGGGTTGTCATATTTTCACCCCTTAGCAGCACGCGACAAAATGGAAATCAGTTTTCTTTTTCTATGTATCTTGTAAGAAATAAATGTAAAAAATTTCAGCTCTCTAGCTTTAAGGAAAGTAGGCTATAACAATTAATATTTATTTAAAATAAATTACAAGTGAAAAAACATGGACCTATACCGGGATTTGAACCCGGGACCTTTACGATTCCGTCGTAACGCTCTACAAAAAAAAATTATAATAATAATAAATAAATAATATATTGTTTTAGGGCTTGTTTTAACAATTAAATAAAAATTTATTCTAGCACATGTTACTCAAGGATAGTACAGTTTTTTATTAGTAAAACTATTTTTCCATCGGTTCAGTAGTTACAGAGATTACCCCTACATACTACATACAAACAAATAAATAAACAAATTTTGCCTCTTTATAATATTATGAATAATAATCCCAAAGCTAAGAATATGGTATACATGTTAAATGTTCAAATCAAATTATTTCGTATATTTTATAACAGCAGTTATAATAAAGGTTAAAAGGCTCAGGTCTACACTTTAGTAAAAACCTAACCTAAAAGTTACAAATTTAAATAATTGCTTCAATGTTTGAAATCAGCTGATAATGGAAATATTGGAGCAAACAGCTGTTATATGTATCTGTTATTTTATTCAATTGGTTACTATGGTAATAAATGTTAATACATGTAATGATTCATCAGTCTAAGCCTAACCTAAGATTTTTTCTGTCTAAATTTACAAATAATGAAATAAAAAAGATTTTTATAAAAATAAATAATAGCCTATGTTACTCAGGGATAGTATAGCTTTTTATTATTAAAACTATTTTTTCAATCGGTTCAGTAGTTCCAGAGATTACCCTCTACATAAAAACAAACAAACAAAAAAGAAACAAATTTTACCTCTTTATAATTTTAGTATAGATATTAAGATATTTAATTCCAGAAATGGTAGCTTTTCCAGGAAATCTAGAATAAAAATAGCATCAAAAGAAATTCGTTGTACATAAATCAAATAATATTAATTTTTATATTAAATTTACTTAAATAAGCTTAATGGTTTTAAAATTTAAAATATTTTTTTCTTTTATGTTTGAAATTATATATGTATACCCTATGTAAAATTTAAAAACAATTTATTTAAGTTATAAAGTTTAATTAGATGATTTATAAAAATTTTACGTTGCTTATCAATATATTATTAAATAAAGATTTTTCCTTATTAAGTGATGATACAAACCTAATTTAAAATCAATACATTTTACATAAAAACTGAGATCATTGTGTTCTTCACACGCGAAATTGCTAGAGAAATATTAGCTTGTATTTTACGTAAAACTTTTAACACGCAAACGTGTCACTTTCGACTGAATTAGTTCAATATTTATAAAGATATACATTATTTTGTGCAAACGTATTTGATACTAGAAAACTAAGAGTTTCTAGAAAATTTGTATTCTACATTTTTTTTTAACCTGGCCCACAAAACAATTTTCCAAAGTTTGAAAACTTACTAACGGGACTTACTGTATATTCCATTGCATCGTACTGCTTTGAAGTCAGAGTGTAGCAATTACATCAACTAAATGCAATATCTATGGAAACTGTGTGTTAACAACGCTTTAGTATTAACACAAAATATTTTCAGTAATGTGTATACCAGTAAAATATTTGGTATAAATCAGTTTATAAAATGTACAAAACTTGGTGTGATTAGTTTTGAACTGAACAAATAATTTAACACTAATCCAGCCTTACATGACGTTGTTATTAACGGACAATACTTTCTCATTTAATTGAACCACAACCAAATTCTGATCATATTTTGAAAATTAGTATTCTACTAGAAATTACATTCTTTCATTTCATTGAAAGGGTTATTGATAATTATTATTTTTACAAAACAAAATTTTTCACTTTTAAAAATAATAAATGTTTACTTTTCCCTAGAAAATAATTAAAATAATAAAATCTTCAGATTAAACACGTTATAATTAAATGTTTAAAAACATTTCTGTTAAGAAGATGATTTTAGTAAATAAGTAATCGATAAACAATAGAAGATTTTCGCTCAAGTTATCTTAGTGTGAAATATTTCAAGGTTGTAATTTGATTCGTCTCCGGGAAAGCAAAATGTGATTGGCTTAACCTCAGCCGTCAAGCAGAGTATCTTGTGGTGTTTAAACATGAGTTAGTGTTGATTGCTTTAAACCCCTGCTACCATATTGTGATTTTATCCGTTTGAGATCGTTTTATCCGTTATTTGTTTTATCGTGTTTATTTTATTGTTGAAATCGGTTTTGTTCATTGGTATTTTTAATGCTCTTTCTAAGAAACTGTTGTAGGCTGCCAGTTTTTGGTTAAAGGAGGGGTTGGAAGGGTTGTGGATTGTGTGATCAGTTTGCGTAAGGTTTCTATATAAAAAAAATGGAAAAATTCTTAGTACCTTAGTATGGTATTCATATCAGATGTTAAATACTGTAGTATACAATATGTAGGCAATATTTGTTACAAGGTGGGACTTTTAATAAATAATAAAAATTATGTAAAACCCTCTTATTATTGTAATAATAATCTTGTTAGGATATTAGTTAATAATAAAGTTAAGAAAGACTTATTGGATAATAGTGATGTTTACAAAATTAATTGTAATGACTTTAATAGTGAACATGTAGGTCAAACAGGTAGATGCATTAAAGCGAGATTAAAGGAACACATATATATTGTGTGAAAACTTATTAGATTAAAGCAATACTTGATGTTGGACATTGATAATTTTAAAGTCTTATATATTAAACCAAAAAATGGACAATTAAATCGTTTTTAAATAGTATAAATAAAGATATCTGCTCTCAATAACCATGCCTGTAACATACATGAACAAGTACAGGGAGGGGGTTCATCCCCGTTGTTGAATCCCATTTTATTTGCACAGCTGTCAGTTATTTGTCCTTTTCAGGTACTCCAAGGTTAGCCCGTTCTCTTGCTATCCTCCCCACCCTCATAACAAATAACAAAGATGTCATTTTTAGGTATTTCATATTGCTTCTATGCATTAAGTACTGAAATATTTTTATAATTATAGTAATAATAGCCTATCGCTGTAATGCAAGTTATGTTTGATTTAATCCATATAAAGTATTAAAAGAAAAATATTTATTACGTCAAAGCTTGGTTTAGACTTCAGAAGTGGACTAATGAAGGACAGCAATGACATGAAAAAAAGAATTTCAAATTATCTTTTTAATAAAATAAAACTTCATTTAATCACTAAATAAACTGAAATACTTTCCTTTTAACAAATGTGTTGCTCTCATCACCAAGTAATTTTTTGGCAATTTTGGAAACACTATACACACACATTATTTTAGTTTATAACATTGCAATTTAACACTATTATATAATTACGTAGCCTATTTTTTTTTTTAAACAAAGTTATTTCTATCTGGTTTGATTTTATATTATTATTAAACACTCCTTCCTTGTAAGCTATGATAATTTCTATGATAATATCTAACACAAAACCCCCAAACATTTTAAATTAGCACGTGAAGTGACGGGGTATGGTGGGGTGGGGTGGAGTGGGTCAACGATCTAAAGTCCAAGTTTGGGAAAAAAGTACAATCCGAGTCTTTGAAGAAAAGTACAGTCCAACGCGTTGACGCTAGCGAAACCTGTTGGCTTCTCGGGGAAGTAGTCTTTCTCGGTGACTCATAAGCGTCGCCCTCAAAAGCAATACGGTTTCGCTTCCTATAAGTGTTAAGTATTCATGGGTTTTAGGTATTTCAGTTCTTTGTTATCTGATGATGTTCAATGGTGATACAGCTGTAGCAAATATGTTGTTGCTTATTGTGAAATTTACGTATAAGTTTTAATTTTAACCTTATTCTTAAAAAATGTCCTCCAAAAACTGTTAGATATTAATGATGGTGTAATTCACAACAGCTGTTAGATCGTAATATGGTTATATAATCAAGAATATCAATTAAAATAAAGTAAACACAAATTTAGCTTGATATAAGAGTTAAATGAAAAATGAATATTGTTAATTAACAGTAATATCATTACTAAAAATATTCTGTGAAGCCTAGAACATAAATTTATAGCAACATTACATCAAAAATTCGATACATCCACAAAAAATAAAGCTCAATTTCAAATATTGTTTCACAGTTGTATATACACTGTAACACAAAGAAAGATAAGTATAAGTTGTATATATACTATAACACAAGGAAAGATAATTATAAGTTGTATATATAATTTAACACAAAGAAAGATACGTATAAGTTGTATATATATACTATAACACAAGGAAAGATAAGTATAA
>JAGFPH010020773.1:0-13914 GCA_018207615.1 Philaenus spumarius | reverse complement strand
TTGCCAAAAAAATTCATTAAATTCGTTTGCTTTGTTTTTTGAGGAGATGATTGTTTCTTTTTAGTTGGTTTCGGATTGTTCTTAACTTCAGTCTTCGCTACGACTTTCTTTTCTCCTTCAGTTTCCTTTGAATCTTTTTCCGCTTCTTTTGAATCTTCTTCGTCGCTGCAACTTTCGGTTACATATTCTTTCTTCGTATCTGTAATTAAATTTTTTTAAATTTCAATCAGAAAATATATTGAAAATTAACTACTTTATCGAAACTAGATCATTTCATTGCATAAAAAAAGAAATAGAATTAGAAGCGGTGCTTTTTATTTAAATCAAAACTAGGTGAGAGTTTTATTCTAGATGTGAAATATAGAAATTCAGTCATTTAATTTGTTAAGTCTTTGGTTTAGGTACTAGGGAATAAAAATAACAAAATGAGCTCCACAAGATACTATGGGTAAAGAATAAGTTTCGTTACTTAAAGATTCAGCCAATCTTTAAGTGTGTCACTTAAGCTAAGGGTAGACTGATGACGATCAAGAAGGCAACGGGTGGTATCGCTACAATTTTGGGCACAATTGGCAAATTAGGAATACTTCGAGGGGACTCACGGCCTATTTATTTTCGATACAATTTTTAATATTTTTATGACCGGCTATGTTATCTGTGCGTGGCTACCGAATTCGCGGGGGCCGTTGTGAAAATAAGTAGTCCCTATCGAAACCAAAATAGGGTTATTGGTGAACAGTGCGGCCAAGTTTAGATTCCCTTGCAACCCAACTAGTGTCTAGTGTTTAACCTTATATTTACTTTTTATATGTAGAAACATCGTTCATTAAAGCCAGTTACCCGTGTGTGGTAATTGTGATTGAAACCTCCATGGAGTGTCGGTTATCCGCGAGCCATTCGGCGATGCTCATGTTTCTCTTTATTATAAAACTCTCAACATCTTAAAACTTAATGAACTACGGACATATCATACTCTGATGATGTTACATTCTATTCTACAAACTAGAATGCCGACTTATCTTAGAACAGAAAAGTTTGTCTATATCTCTAACATAAGTGCAAAGAGGATTAGAAGATATGACACTACTCTTGCTATACCTTTGCACCGAACTATGAAATATAATAAATCATTTACTGTGTCCGCTTGCCGTCTGTGGAATTCGCTACCGGATGCAATTAAGTCTGCTGACGGCCGTGTCCAGTTTTCAAAGCTATTGATGACATATTTATTGTTCAGAGTGGATGATGTATCCCAGTTTTGAGGCGTACATTGGAAGTGTTTATTGTTCAGTTGTATGAATGTGTATGAATGTTTAATTATGATTGTAATGCATATTAACCGGTTTGTATTAATTGCTGTTAATGTTTTTATAAATTGCATAAGCTACATTTATTATTATTTGTTGTCTGTTAAAGTACTTTTTATTTTTAAGAATTTAATTTTGTATATGTTTGTAATTTTGTATATTATGTTTGTAATTTTGTATTGGGGTCAGTCCTAACCTCGCCCCAAACAAATAAAGTCAATATCAATATCAATATCAATTCGGCAAACCTCGTCGTTGTGGTTTAACGCCGGTTATCTAATACCCCTAATTTTAATAACCACCTCTACTCACGTTTAAATGCACACTAGTGCAGTAATCCACTGCCTAAAGTTTCACTTCTTAAAATTCTGTACTAATAATTTAAAAAATAAAACAATCAAGAAGATACTTACACATATAACCATCTTCATCAGTATATGTTTTATCCACTAAAAGTCTTCTATGCCTCCTGGAAAGAGGTTCAGGCGTGGCTGCGATCACTTCTTCGTCTTCATCTTCCACTACAGTTGGTTGTGGTGGCGGTGTAGCATCTCTTTCCATCGGATGACTTTCATCTATCAATCAACAGGCAGTTAATTTGATTTTCATCCAAATATAACTATTTGCGGCTATATTTTCAAGTAATAATATAAACTCCATATTTGTGGTATAGTCACTTTGAATAAATAAATATAATTACCTTAAATATTTATCCGTAAAGTGTTTTTATTTATTTCCAGATTAAATCACATTTATAAAATATTGTAAAACAACCTCATAACATATTTACAAATTTACTGCACTTACTTACAAATTATAAAAAACTCAGGGAATCTAATAAACATACTGTTGTTTAAACGGAATTACATTTACGATACCGTCATTGAATTTACGCAGAGCCCGAAATCAGATAAGTTAGGAAACGTCCATAGATAAAGCCATAGCTCCCATTAGATAAAGGTCTTTTCCTTCTTAAATATCAGTGTTACGCATAGTAAACGACGGAGCGCATCACTAAGCCCACCTTCTCAAATGTGGACTAATGTGTCGGTGTTTGTGCGTGTTTTATAATGTGTAACTACCTGTAACGGAGAAAATAAGAAGATAACTGATGATATGGGACTACTGTTCCGATATTAAAGAATGTATTTAATTCATCCTCATTTATATGTTCTTTAATAACAATAATCTGACAACACAATACTTAGTCTGATAAGTTCAAATCTAAGGTTACTAGTTTTAACAAAAATGTTATCAATACAAGAACCTCCTTTGAAATAGAGGCCTATTAGAAAAGACAATTAAAACTTAATGAACTAGTATCACAAACCATATAATCTTGCATAGAGTAGAAAGCTTTTAATTTGAGCCAATTACTGACTCTTGATTGTCCAAGCTTCCTCGGGCAATTTATTAAAAAGTTTTATTTTTATACATAAATGACTGTTGCTAGTTTTTTTTTAAGCTTTACAAGTATTGGATCTATAAAATATTTATTTCTAGTACTGTGATTGATTCTAGTTAATTGATTTAGTTTCAGGAACCTCCTATGTACAGGCTATTAGCCTCCTGTAGGTCCTCGAATGTATGTTTGAAGGAATGGCAATAAATATTATTATTATTATTTACTGTAACTGTGAGTGCCTTGCCTGAGAGTATAACTTTTAAGATTTCCCTTGTAACACTTACGTCCATGTCACAGAGAAAATAATAAAGTAAGAAATGAGTCAGCTGTTTCCTATAGTGACTAAAGGAACAGAGATTTGGTCTAAATGAATAAATGACGCAATACATAAATAATACTAATCATTTGTAACTTTCATATAATTACATTTCTTAATGACGCAAAATAATTACAGTAGAATCATTTTTTCTTAAATAAACAAATAATAAAACGTAAAAGCAGACTGTAAAAATAGGAAATACAAAAGCAGACTTAAAAAATATATATTAAAATATGAGCGTATGTAAAAGGTGAAATTGTACAGAAACTTTATTTCAACGAGTGGTGCGTTATAAGCGAACAATATGAAGCGGTATTTAAGACTATAAACAGTTCGATAAATAAATAAATAAAAAAGAATATAACAACAGTACATAGCACAATTTAATATAAATCGAAAACTTAATATGATAGTATGTACAGTGATCATGGAAGCAATTGGAGAAGAGAGAGAGGATCAATCTGTGTATGTGAAAGAGCACAGATGTCAAAAGATACAGAACGTAAGGGAACGTACTGGTTTTTCACTGGGACGAAGTAGAACGTATTACAAGCAGGTTCTTCTATCAAGATGGCGTAACGAACTGTACATGTAACTGCACAGAGGTGGTGGAAAGTTCGTCGTAAAATGTTATATTTTCTTTAAAATCGTAACAAATGTTGCATTAAAATGGAGTAGAAGTGCTTGAAAGTTGGTGAGAACTTGGAAAGTAAAATCTATTGTGTACTTTTCTTGGAAAGTGAAATTATAAAAAAGCCGCCATGTGACCGGACTAACGCGATGGAAGTGAGCTAGCTATATCAAATAGAATCAGTGCAAACCTAGGTACAATTACAAAACAACTGGTATCGTGAGTAAATATGGCCATTAATTTTAACTTTAGAAGTCTGCATTTTAGAGTTTTACAATTTTTTGAGAAATAACTTAGCTTCAATTTTCTTAGCTATTGCGTCATACTATAGGTGGACTAGGGCCTAATTGTAACTTGTACATATTTATATATAAATGATTTGTTGTTTGTTTTTTGTAGTCTTGATGTATTTCATTGTAAATCAGCATTCTTTAATTATGTCAGAGTAAACGAATAGTTGCTGCCACAATGCCTTGAATTTCTTTCTATAGCCACGAATATCCATTTAGCCACTACTTTAATTAGCCAGGTTCCCACCCCTAAGAAGATAGAATTAATTAACAAGTATTTTTCAGTGATTAGTAATTATAAGTAAACATATGCAAACAGAGCATAAGTGAGGTTATATGTGGATTATCGCAAATTATCATGATTATTATTTTTTTTTATTATTAAGATTATGGGAGTCAAGTGAAGGTGATTTTTAAGGTGAATTCAAGTAAGGTGCATTTAGGTAAGGTGAATCATAGTAAGGTGAGTTGAAGTAAGGTGAAATATTTAATATTGCTCTACGTTGAAGTTGGAAGAAAGATATATAAATTGTGAGTCCTGGTACAGAATTATGAAAGACAAGTATGTGGGTACTCAAAATTAAAAATATTTGTATTATTGGTAGGATACACAGGTGTCAATTTCGTATCACAACCAGAACTTTATCATCTACGTTTGATTTTATATCATGTTAAAGATGCTATTGGTTTTGATGATTTACTAACTGTGAATGGAGTAAAACATGCAACTTATAAACAAGCATGCCTTGCTCGAGGGCTTACTTACGACTATAGACAGTGGATTGAGATTATACAAGAATCTGCTATTTCTAAAATTCTCAGGGCAATGAGAACCCTTTTTATTCAAATTCTTATTTTTGGATCTTTGTGGGAAACATTCAGAGAAAATTTAGCTGAAGATTTCATAAGAGAAGCAAGAAGAAATGCTTGTTCAGTGGATGAGCCAATAAAACGAGCGTATCGAGTAATAGCGTATAAGTTAAACACCGAAGCAACTGAAGGTCGAACATTTTGTTATTGGGTTCAGCGATTCAACATGGATGATATCGAAGATTATGAAAATGAACAAAATCAAGAGATATTAAGTGTAAATGAGAATGCTGCACTTGGCGTTCAAATGTATGAACTTCTTAAAGGTAGGCAGTTAGAAATTGTGAATAAAATACTAAATTCGTGTAACAATGAACAATCTGTATCAAACTGTTATTTTATTGATGGTCCAGGTGGAACTGGAAAAAAATTTGTCTATAAAACTCTATATTATATTCCCTCTGGTCAAAACAAAAATGTCAAATGTATGGCTTTCACTAGAATAGCTTCAATTCTCCTTCCTACTGGACAAACCTCTCATAAAACCTTTGGGCTCAAGATTCCATTAACTCCTGAATCAAAACCTAATATTAAACCTGGATCAGCTAAAGCTAAAGCACTTGCTAACATTGATGTTTTTTTAATGGATGAGGCACCTATGTTACCCAAATATGGTTTAAACAATATGGATCATTTACTCAGTTCTATAGGAAATTCTAATTTACCATTTGGTGGAAAGGTCGTGGTGTTGGGAGGAGACTTCCGGCAATGTTTGCCTGTTCAACCACGTGCTAACCGTAGCGAATTGGTGGACCTTTCACTTAAAAAAAGTAATCTTTGGCAATATTTTTATTTCTTTTCACTAACAGAAAATATGCGTGTGGATCCTGATCAAAGAGATTTTGCTGAATATTTATTGAAAATTGGTAATGGAGAGTTACCTGCAAATACGATGGATGAAGTTGAATTACCAATTGATATTATTTCCAATGGAAACATTATTGATGAAATATTTGGTGACTGTTTAGCATACAACAGATACGAAGATATGAAGTACAGAGCCTTAATTAGCACCTCTAAATAAGGAAGTGAATCAAATTAATGATGAAATTATACAGCGTCTACCTGAAGAATTCAAAATATATAAAAGTTATGACAGTGTTAAAGATCAACCAGAAGGAGCCCTCCAATTCACACCTGAATTTCTTAATTCTATTGAGATTGTTGATCTTCCACCACATGAATTGAAGTTGAAAAAAATGCAATTAAAATGCTTTTACGAAACTCGGATGTTTCTGAAGGACTGTGTAATGGAACGAGATTAATAGTAAATGAACTGAGCAATAATATTATTAAAGCCAATATTATTACCGGTGAAAATTCAGGACGAGATGTTCATATTCCTAGGATCACTTTAGATTCTAGCAAAAGTCAAATTGGATGTACATTGCAGAGGCATCAATTTCCCATTAAACCAGCTTTTGCTATAACTATTCATAAAGCACAGGGACAAACATTCAAAAGAGTTGGAATTTATTTATTAAGTTCTGTTTTTATGCATGGTATGTTGTATGTAGCTTTTTCTAGAGTTAAAAGAAGAAGTGACTTAAAAGTTCTTTTACCTCAAGAGAATTTACTAGAAATGTAGTATGGAAAGAAGTATTAAATAATACTGAGAATGAAGAACAATTTAACAATATTGATTTTTTTCATAAGTACTTTTAAGATTGTTATGATTTTTACCGGACTTTTCATGTGTTTATTTATTTCCACATCTCCATCAGACTCCTCAATAATAAAAAAGTTCCAAGCCCTGACAATATCCCCAACACATCAATTAAAAACCTGGCTCATCTACCATCAAATTTCTCCCCTAAATAAATTGAACTTCATCACTTCCCATCTCATAGGAAAGTCACCCATACCCAAGCATTGAAAAACACTAAAATATCATATTTACTTATCATATTGGACGTTTTAAGTGATCATCAAAATCAACTTGATAACTTACCATCTTCTCACATACAATTAAGGACATTCTACTCACACCCAAACAGTGAAGAACATTAAAACGTCATATTTTTGTATCATACTAGAAGTTTTAAACTGTCATCAAAATCAACTTGGTACTTTACATCTTCCTCCATACAATGAAGAACATTCTACTCACACATGTACATACAAGAACAGTGAAGAACACTAAAACGTCATGTTTTTGTATCATACTAGAAGTTTTAAACAGTCATCAAAATCAACTTTGTACTTTACATCTTCTCACATACAATGAAGAACATTCTACTCACACACATATTATATACCCAAACAGTGAAGAACACCAAAAAGGTCGTGTTTTTGTATCATACTAGATCCTTTTAAATGTTCATCAAAAACAACTTGATAACTTACCATCTTCTCACATACAATGAATATCGTTCTACTCACACACATATATACCCAAACAGTGAAGAACACTAAAACGTCATGTTTTTGTATCATACTAGAAGTTTTAAACGGTCATCAAAATCAACTTTGTACTTTACATCTTCTCCCATACAATAAAGAACAATTTACTAGCTGAAAACCCGTGCTTCGCTACAGGAAATTTGTTTTTTGCTACGTCATTATCATTATGATTCTTTAATTTTGGTACCAGGTGACCGAGCTCTGCTCGTTTAAATTTGTTGTTGTTTATGTTCATTTATAGCCAATATATAAAGTCCATAAATGATACAGCTAGTATGATTTCATCTGTATCCAAACTTTAAAATGGCTCTAACGATTTTCACGAAAATTTGCATATAGGGGTAGTTTGACGCCAGGAATTGAATGCGCTAGGTCTTATATCTGTAAAAATTCGCTAATTGTCTCTTTTTGCCTTTTAATTTCAGCCATCACAGCTGTTAAGCCTATAGGAGAAGAAGAAATAAAGTTACCTAGATCTGTAACTAAGAAAGCAGTAAAAGATGTTTTCACTTAACAAAGAAAATTTTAATAGGGGTTGTTTGACGCCAGGAATTGAATGCGCTAGGTCTTATATCTGCAAAAACTCGCTAATTGTCTCTTTTTGCCTTTTAATTTCAGTCATCATTGCAGTGAAGCCTATAGGAGAAGAAGAAATAAACAAAGTTAACTAGATCTGTAACTAAGAAAACAGTAAAATAAGTTTTCACTTAACAAAGGAATTTTAACATATGTTCTTAAAATAATTAATACCAAATAGGCCTATTATAGCCCCATTTCACTAACTGTTAGTTCCTAACTACCGTTGTAATAAATAATTTCCTGTTTTAAATAAATAATTATAGTCTGTTATATAAACTGTTTAATACTCCACGTAAGTAATATAATAATATTAATGTAACAATAGGCTACAGTTCGAAAGTTTCTTTTGTGCTTATTTAGTTCATGGAATACAATTAAAATTTAGAAAAATGAAATTATTATTAATTACAATTATTAAAATTTATCCTCCAATAATTGTTACTATATTTAGGTTTAATTTCACAAAATTTCATTTGAAATCATATAAATTTAAAATCATTTAATTAATTTTTCGTTTAATATTTCCCCTACAGGATATATTTCCTACTGAATCACAATTTGTCAGAAGAAAGTACAACTTGCCCTAAAACGATAGTAAATTGTGTATTCCTTGAGGTAATGATTAATCTTGCTATTATTTTTTAATATATTTACGCCTAATTTACAATTTAAGTTGTTAGAAGAAAATAAAACTTGGCCGAAATTGATATTGAAATAGGTATACAATTTTGTAATATAACCCGATTTCTAAAGCATAAAAGCTCTTTGAGGTTATGATTAATCCTGCAATTATTGTTAATATATTTAGCCCTGATTCACAATTTTAGTTCTTAGAAGAAAGTACAACTTGACTGAAATTGATAGACCTATTGAAATAGTCAATTTTGTAATATAGTTTTGGATGATTTCTGAAGCATAAGCGGCAGAAGGCACAATTAATTGTTTTAAACAGAGTTGCAAGGCGTTTTAAATTCTTAAATATCGGCAGTGGGGCATTACAATTGTATTAATCCCTATATATCAAAATAATGAGCAGAATCTGTATTTTCGATTGATATAAGGTAAACCTGTTTTAGTGTTTGGAGGCTATTCAATTTCTTCCGTTCAATACAGACAATTTATTGCGCCCAAGTCTGATTTGACTGTTAAAACTTGAACTTAGCGTAGGTGTAGGTTTATAAATGACACTACGTTTAAATTACTATCTATTGCGCATGCGTCAATATATTCTGTTATTTTTCTTTACGCGTTGCTCTAATATAGTGAAACAAAGTGAAATATTCTTATAAGAATAAATGTATTTTTAATTTTTAATTATACAGTTCAACTATATGATTTCTTCTCTAAAATTAGATATTTTCAAATAATATAGTTTTCAATTAAAGTAAATATTCCTAATTCTTAATTCTCCTCTCAAAGTATATAGGCCTATGTTTTTGTTAGCCGTCTTATTTATAGTAGGAACATAAAACTGATGTTTTCTGAAAAAGTTTTTGAAGTTGATAAATATTTGTATACCCTTTTATTTAGAACTAAGTTACAAAACTTTTGTATAATTTGAAAAAAAAATCAAAAAATACTGCTGCAAGTTATGTAGCCCTAAATTTGGATTTTGGTTTCCATTACTGAAACATGTTTTTCTTCCTGACCTAATAACTTTTATAATATTATATTAATAATTTTTTTAAATTTCTTTACGCGTTGCTCTAATATAGTGAAACAAAGTGAAATATTCTTATAAGAATAAATGTATTTTTAATTTTTAATTTTACAGTTCAATTATAAGATTTCTTATCTAAAATTAGATATTTTCAAATAATATAAATTTCGATTAAAATAAATATTCCTAATTCTTAATTCTCCTTTCAAAGTATGTAAGCCTATGTTTTTGTTAGCCGTTTTATAGTAGGAACATAAAAACTGATGTTTTCTGAAAAAGTTTTTCAAGTTGATAAATATTTTTATACCCTTCTATTTAAAACTAAGTTACAAAACTTTTGTACAATTTTTAGAAAAATTCACAAATACTGCTGCAAGTTACGTAGGCCTAAATTTGGATTTTGGTTTCCATTACTGAAACATTTTTTTTCTTTCTGACCTAATAATTTTGTAATATTATATTAATAAATTTTTTAGTTGCATGTATGAATTCATTGGATCTTTTTCTATAAAAAATATATGGAACACTTTTAAATTGGGATACAATTACTATTTTTTATAAATTTTTGAAAATATCCTTGCAAACGCCGAAAATCTAAAATATTTAACAATGCCACTTATAGGGTTTCGGCTGGGAATAATTGTTACTATATTTAGGTTTAAATTCACAATTTAATTTGTCAGAAAAAAATTAAACTTTTCCTAAATTGATTAAACTTTAATATAGGCCTAACTCATTTCATAAACGTAGCTTTGAGGTTCTGGTTAATCCTGTGAAATATGTTAATATACCTACATATATTTTTCAAGCAATAGCAAAAAACATGATTTCACAATAAAAAAGATAGTAGCCTACTAATATTTTTTTAAATTTGCTTTGAAAATACCTTTAAAAATAATTATAAAAGTTTGTTTAATAGAAAGATTATTAAGTTTATGAAATGTTTTATTATACTATTTTAGATTACTGTTGTCTTTTGAAAAGTGAAAACCATGGCTGTATTAGAAGACATTAACGTCAATGGAATGTCTATAACCCATACTGTAATACCAAATATTGGAGATGGTGCCTGCCTATTTAATTCGCTTTCGTTTCTTTTATTTAATACTTAAGAAAGAAGTCTTGAAATAAGAAAAAGAGTTGTTTCTTATGTTGCTGAAAAATGGAATGACTTTTCTTGGATGTCCTATAATTCTAATGGTGACAACTTTTCAACTTCTGCGGAGTATGAGCGGGAAATGTCTCAACATGCAGTTTACACAGTGGTGTCTGTGAATTGGTTGCAGCTGGTAAGATTTTTCCTTTTTGCTTCGAAGTTTATTACAATAGAATTCTTTATGAAACATTTGGTACAAACACTTTTCCAGTAAAAATATTACGCCTAAGTGGGAATATTATTAGTGGTCATTTTGGTGTATATTTGCCTATTTCCGAACTCAATGTTCCAATTATTTCTACTTCGGTTGAGTTGTCATTTCCCAAAATCAATGTTTTACAGGATTCTCTTGAAATGACCCCTGTTGGTGATTCACAAAATGAGACTCGGTCACGTTTAGGTAGGCGTCCTAAAAAAATAATATTTAACTATACAAGACAATCTCAAGAGCAAATCGAACAAGTTATTAATAAAAAACATGGCACATCAAGAAATATTATTACTGCACAAGAAAAAACTGTTTTAGTATCAGTTAGAACTGGGCGAGTAGCAAAATCAAAAAGTGTGAATAGAATAGCTGGGATTATAAGTGACTTAAATCATTATTACTCCCAAGAGGCTGATCGTAAAAGAAAAAAACAAAATAATAACTTTGCTGTGAACTCAAACCGATTACATCGGATGCGTAATTATGCTAATCTAAGACGCACAGAAGAATCAATAACTGAAAGAAATCAGCGGCTTCAAAAAATGCGTAAACAAACATCTCAGAGACGAGCAGTCGAGACTATTGATAGTCGCCAACAAAGGCTGGAAAAAGATCGCCGAAGACATGATAGGCGTCTAGAAGCTCTCAGATTGAACCACTTAAGTATTTACAAAATAGCTACAACCATTAATACTTCTTATCTTAGTTTAAAACCTTTTAGGGTAAGTTGCATTCACTGTTCAGCTTTGCATTTTCCAGAGGAACGAGTGAAAAATAACACTCATCCTGATTCCTTTGGAGACTGCTGCTTGCATGGTAGGATCGACATTGCACATTCAGAATTTCCAAACAAGTTAGTGCGACTTTTCCTTCGAAGACATCCACTTTCTGGTATATTCCATAAAAGGATTCGTCATTTAAATACATGTTATGCCTTGGCTTCCTTCACTGTAGATGATGATCGTACCTTCAATAATCGAGGTATATATAGCTACATTGCAAGCGATCAAGTTTATCACAAACTCAATATTGCAGCTCACCCAAGTCAAAATTCTGAAGGTGAATTTGAACGGCCTCAATATGGACAGATATACATTTTAGATAATGAAGATGCTGTTAGTGAAAGAATAAACAACCCCATTAACCATGGCATCAACAAAGATCTCTTGAATTTATTGGAACTTCTTTTAAGATCTGTAAATCCTTTTGTACATGGTTTTATGATGATGCGGGAAGTAGAAGAAGAAGCAAATAATCTTGCTATCGCAGAAGGAAAACAGGCTCCTTATATTAAACTGCTTTTTGCTATACCTGATAACGTTGATCATAGGAAATTTAATATTCCGGTTCAGAATGATGTATGTGCTGTTGTCACACTAAACGCCGATCAAAGTTTCCCAGAAAATGAATTAGTTATTAGTCAACGAGGAAAATCATTGGTTACAATGAAAAATATTGACAATCGTGTGGAACCATTTACATATCCATTATTTTATCCAAAGGGAACTTTTAGATTCTCTTTAAATCTTCAATTGAAGACACCATATTCCAGCCGTCAACATGTGACTAGACTTGAACTTGCTCAATATCGATTAGCATTTAGACCTGAACTAACCAAAGATATTCCGTCTGAAGCCAACCTGAATAAGCTTGATCTTCGGCTTTTAAGATTCAATGCATTACACTTTGGTGGTCGTTTGTTTCAACAATATCTGGTAGATACTTTTATAAGGGTAGAACAAGATCGTATCCAATGGATCAAAGCCAATCAAAAAAAAATTCTTGCTGATAACTACACAGGTGTTATGCAGTTTTTAAATGAACTGGCAGTGAAAAATAACGCTGTTGTTGGTGAAAAAATTATCCTACCTTCTTCGTTTATAGGATCTACAAGATATTTTAATGAACACTTCGAAGACGCTATGGGAATAGTTCGTCGTTACGGATCACCAGATTTCTTTATCACGATGACTTGCAATCTTGATTGGCCAGAATTTAAAGAAGCAGCACGTCTACCATTTGAAGATGGCTCAATTTTAGAACAACTAGCACAGGACCGACCAGATTTGATCGCTAGAATAAGTAAACTTAAGTTTCATGATTTGATATACTAATTGGATAAGAAACAAATTTTTGGGAAAGTTTCTGCCTTTGTTTATACAATAGAATTTCAAATGGGTGGTTTGCCTCACATGCATCTTTTACTTATCATGTCTCCTGAAGATAAAATTTATAATAATGAACAACTTGATGATCTCATTTCAGCTGAAATTCCTAATTCTGATGATCAACAATTGCGAGAATTGGTTAAGAAGTGGAAGGTCCACAATCCATGTGGAAAATTAAATCCAAATGCACCATGTATGGTCAACAAGAACGGACGCATGCAATGTCGATTTGGTTTTCCGAAACCACATGTGGAAGTTACATCTTTAACTGATGATCAAAAACCTAATTATCGTCGTCGTTATGACACAAAATTAGATATACTAAATCCTAATTTTTCCCATGAGCATGCCATTTACCGTAAGGATGCAGAAAATCATAGGGTAACAAGAGACAATCGCCATATCTCCACTTATAATCCTTACCTTCTTAAAAGATATAACTGCCATATAAACGTAGAGTATGTTGGAAGTATCAGAGCAGTTAAATATCTATACAAATACATTTATAAAGGACATGACTGTGCATTTATTAAAGTTATCGAAGACCAAAGAAGACTCAATTATAATGAGGCAGACACCTTTATTCAAGGACGCTGTATTACTTCAACTGAAGCATGTTGGCGACTTTTTGGCAATGAAATTCAGAAAAAAAGTCATACAGTTCAACGATTAGATATCCATCTTCCTGGTAAGTACAGAATTGCAAATTTGGAACAAACTCAAGAGGATTTAGCTGACATTGGACTGAAATATTCAACTTTAGAAGTCTATTTTCACCACAATCGAAATCTAAGACATCAGCATATTGAAAATCAACAAGAAGTCAATTACCACTACTATTGGCAGATGCCTGAATATTTTAGATGGATTGGAAAGACAAGTATGTGGGTACTCAAAATTAAAAATATTTGTATTATT
>JAGFPH010020772.1:2457-13916 GCA_018207615.1 Philaenus spumarius | reverse complement strand
CTAGCTTAAACTGTTATAACAAAATACAATTGATTCTTCAAAAAAAAAGTCATTAACAATTCATAATGTTCGATTCTTAAATACTAAAACAATATTAACATTGAAATTGATGATTATTTATAAACTTAGGCCTAATGAAAGTGAATGATTATTATGGGATGATTAAAGGTTGAATTGATGGGTGATTACAATTTGGACTTAAACTAAAAGGTTATATTAAATTTAAAAGCTTGTCTTGGGTTGAATTTATATCTTAAGATTGAGGAGGTGGATGGATATTTGGTCAGTTGACTATTTGGAGATTTTCAATGTGAAATGGTGCTTGAAGGTAATACATGTGAAGCGATGCCAGAATTATTCAAAGTTGCACTCACCAAATTGAATGAAGGTTCATAATAATAACGAAATGTAAAATATCAATAATTACCAGTGTGTTGATTCAATTATTATAATACATTACTGGATATTGTGTACTGCAGGTTGATGGTAATGAAATGGTTTATTCTCAATTCAGAACAGTAAACCTGACTCTCTTTCCCACCTAACCATTTTATATTTTTTTTACTTCCTCCCCTTTCTTCTTCCTCTCTCCTCAACCAATGCTTCCTCTTCTCTTTTCCATTTGGATTGGCCTAAATCTTAAGCCTATATGATTTTACAATTATTATGAATGATTTTATATCAAGGTATGGAATGGGATATGAAGTTAATGGGGTATGTGTATTTATATTGGTGCTATCAGGGATTGGTGGTTTATGAAATGATCCCTGAAATGATGTGACTACTGTTTACTTTGTATATTCAAATTTTGTATCATTACAATTGAAGTACCCGGTTCAAAGCCATGTGGTGGAGTCTACCGCGGGGTTGGCGTGCGAAGCACGCAATGCATTGTGTATTGAAGAAACTCCCAATACGGGAGTTGGCGTGCGAAGCACGCAATGCTTTGTGTATTTGAAGATACTCCCAATATGTGGAATGGCGTGCGAACCATTTTGCAGCTATTCAGCACCGTCGTGAATAGACCTATTTCCCAAATTGTTGGTTGAAGCCCTAAAACATAGGCCTATAAACTTAATTTTGGAAATTTGCTCCACTCACGTCAGCGGTTCAGCTGCGTGGTAGAAGTATTAATAGTTGTGATATGCTGAACAATGTGATAGCCGTTTACAAGTAGTGAGAGAAATCATTTTATAAAGAAAGATAGTATTATTTATGAATGCTACATTCTGATGAATTAAGGATTATTTAAAGGAAGCGTTTGAAGGGGACCACGTCTAGGTATTTATGAGAAAATGTTTAAACCTACGCAGGAAATAACAGGAACCTTGATATTCCAACAAGATTAAAACATGCGAAGTCTTTTCTCGCCAGAAATCGTGATGCCTCCAAAAAGTATCCAATTTACTGAAACATACGATCGTCGCCTTGGATTTAGTGAAAGGAAGTTCTGTACAAGAGGCCTACGTGATTAGCAAACTAAAACGTCGGAGCAAAGCTGTGTACTGTTATTTACCACCGATGCTGTTTTACATTTTAATTATACCTATAGAGGGCGTATCGATAATGCAATGGACTCCGTTGTTATAGTGATATTTTGTACATCCCAGGAATAATATCAAACGCTTAACAAATATTTATACGAATCTGTTGTATCCGTCTACACCCGCGTTGGAAATAAGGAAAACGTTCCAAACTTTCTCGGAAAAGAACGTATTATGTTGAAGCTTTCTTTTACTATTTTTAGAGTTCAATCCTTCGTACAATATGACGTACACCTTACATACGTCAATGCATGTATATTAATTTTCTAACTGTGATTTGACTAAATCTATACGACAGTTGGGGTTTTCTATAGACGCTCCGCTTCCAAAAAATGTTGCGGACGATGAATCGGATTTTACCGTCACGTATTTTTCGTCACGCTCTACTACATATAGTACACATGTGTATATAGCAGAGTATATAGTTTACTTGATAATACCTCTGAAATGGACGTTGTGCTTCCTCATTTCGTAAGTTGTTTCAAAATAGTTTTCGTGGTAATACCTCTGAAATGGACATTGTGCTTCCTCATTTCGTAAATTATGTTAAAATAGTTTACTTGGTAATACCTCTGAAATGGACATTGTGATTCATCATTTTATAAGTTGTGTTAAAATAGTTTACTTGGTAGTAGACCTACCTCTGAAATGGAAATTGTGCCTAATAATTCCTCATTTCGTAAGTTGTGTTAAAATAGTTTAATTGGTCACCTCTGAAATGGACATTGTGCTTCCTCATTTTGTAAGTTATGTTAAAACAGTTTACTTGGTAATACCTCTGAAATGGACATTGTGCTTCCCCATTTCGTAAGTTGTTTTACAATAGTTTACTTGGTAGTGTTAAAATAATCAAATTTCAGATTAAACCAATATGACCAACGATTTATATTCATTACACTTTTCACTTCTGTCGGCCGTCCCTGCTTTCTTTTTTTCACTTAAATATCTTAGTGAAATACCGAACAGATACTAGTCATATCCTGTCAGCAATAAAGCGATTCGACCACTATTTGCTTTACTTCCACCCTCTTACCACAAACGTCTGGGTATTCGTTATGATCTTCAATTAATACGTTTAATGTTGAAATTCTATACTCTATAAAGCCACATGAGCGACGGATAACTGACATTAGATGAAGTACAGCTTAGCTAGAGATTTACAATTTGGTCTACGCGTACAAATTCTACGCGCGTAAATTTTGGTGAAAAAATTACTATCCTGCTATTATTTAAATTTACCTCCACCATTTAGTTTTTTAAAATGGCTTTAAAATCGTATAACTCTATTATTTTGATAATAGTAATAGCTTCGATTAAACTGTACATTGTAAATTAGAAAGTAGCATTAGGTTCGCTTCAACTGGCTTCGTTACGTTAAACAATTTCGGCAAAGTTTGCGTATTCGTCTGAATAAATATTACCTACTTCTAGATGTGTTAGAGAATTTTCTAATTTAAACACTCTATAGCACTTACAACAGAATCCATACGAATTATAAATGTTTTTTACAATAAATTTTCAAATTGCTTATAAAAACTATATTTGAATTAATGAAACGTTACGACGAAACTCACTCTAAGAAATAGATTTTTATGTTGTAAAAACGAATCTGACATTAGCTTTGCCACAACGTGTTTTTGTTAAGTTCAAGATGGGGCAAAATGTGTGCTATTTTAATTTTAGATATCCTAAATTTTATTTAGACTACTCAAAATATCTGATTTTATTTTCTATGCCATCTTTTTTGTATTGGCTGTAATGACTGAAGAGTTGTTATCTATATAATAATTCATAATTATAGCAATTATTGAACAGCTATTGAGATTTGACATAAATTTATTTAAAGAAGGCTTACGAATGTGGTAGGCCTAAGGGTAGTGTTTTTCTTTATTTGAGTACTAGGGGATGCCCTTGCGTGCTTAGCTCGCCAACCACGTCGGAACCTTCTATACACATAATCATGTTATGTTCTCTTTACAATAAATGTGTAGAATTAATACTAACCCCAAAGCTAAAATAGAAAAAAATGTTAAATGTTCAAATCAAATTACTTCGTATATTTTATAACAGCAGTTATGATAAAGGTTAAAAGAACCAGCAGGGCTCAGGTCTATACTTTAATAAAACGTAACCTAAAAGTTAAAAATACAAATAATTGCTTAATAGTTTGAAATCAGCTGTTAATGGAAATATTGGAACAAACAGCTGTTTTATCTGTTATTTTATTCAATTGGTTACTATAGTAGTAAATGTAAATACATGCGTTGGTTCATCAGCCTAGGCCTAACGTAAGATTTTTTTTCAGACTAAATCAACAAATATTGAAATAAAATATGTTTTTATCAAAATGAATTATAGCCTATGTTACTCAGGGATATTGTAGGTTTTTATTAGTAAAACTATTTTTTCAATCGGTTCAGTAGTTCCACAGATTACCCCCTACATACAAACAAACAAGCAAACATATTTTACCTCTTTATAATATTAGTATTGATAATCCGAACTGCAGTTAGTTAGTATTCATTTCATTCCATAATACTTCGACCACACAGCTGGGCCGCTGACGTGAGTTGAACGAATTTCCAAAATTAAGTTTGTATATTTTAGGTTGTCAACCAACAATTTTAGAAATTGGTTTACCTAAATTGGTTTAGTCTGAAAAGCTACCTGTGTGTTAGAAATATATTAGTAGAATTTGTTGTAATTAAGCCTCCAGATTCGATTCGCTCTTTCGATTCGGATACTTTATGGTATTTTACGTTTTGATCGATTTTGGGGAAACCAAGCGAGCTATAGGTCGTGCAAAAAAAAACGTTCAGAATGATATCCTACATATTCAAAAAAAATTATAAAAAAGTTTCATTTACAAGTACAAACAATCTAAACAAATAGTTACTTTTGGTCGCAAAACGTGTTTCCGATTTTTGGATTTTTTTGGCTGACGCACTCATCCGAGCGATCTAAACGACCAACGTTTGCACCGTGGTGTGTACCTAATTTGAACCAAATCGGACGTAAAATGCGGCGGCTACAATGCGAACACATAATATATACAAATATATAAAAGTTTTAATGATACCCCAAAACGTGTTCTGGAGTCCATTATCGGTGCTCATTTACTACTCCCGACCTTAGGTCTCACTATAAGGGTCACTGTACTAGCTCATCTTT
Source organism: Philaenus spumarius (assembly GCA_018207615.1). Classification (NCBI taxonomy): domain Eukaryota; kingdom Metazoa; phylum Arthropoda; class Insecta; order Hemiptera; family Aphrophoridae; genus Philaenus; species Philaenus spumarius. The sequence continues at coordinate 9,201 of JAGFPH010020772.1, read as the reverse complement.
CCTATAGAAATTCTCCAATAATTATTACTTCATCTTTGATTTGTTCCCCATGCTTTGTTCGACATAAAGGTTTCGTTTCTTAGACTGAGATAATATATACCATTCACACTTGTGTCAACCGCAAGTCAAAACCCGGAGTGCTAACTTATTGTGGAAATCTTATGTTTCGCAGATAAATGTATAATTGACTTATTAACACATTATTCACTGATTTGACGTAAACAGTAGAAGTGAAATGTACGCACTTTTCTATCTGTTTGTAAATTGTATTCTCAAGTCTACCAGTTCTAGCTGATTGCTTAGACGTTTTCATACTGGTTGAGAGTGGTCTGTTGTTGGCAGTTCAGCTGCGTGATCGAATTATTTATTTCACAACTTTTATCTTATGGCTCATGTTAAAGAATCCATTAAGGCTCGGGTCCCTAAATTCATAAAGTCGAAGTTGCCCAGCAATTTCAATGTTAAAACAACCTAACCATACCTTCCCTTTTAAGCATATTTTTGTGTTATTTTCGTCAAAAAACGAAAGCTGTATTTTTTTCCTTAAATTAAAATAGATTGTGGGTGTTGATTGCTGAGGTTTTTTGCAATATCTCTTTTTGCAACTAAGTAAAAAATTAATAAAGTTTGATATTTTTTAATATTTATATCATAAGTTTATGAAAACAATAAAACGGATTTTGAAAATGTATTCAGCAATCAACATCCGCAGATGACAGTACTTCAAAACGAAACCAAATTTTTAAATTTATTCCACGAATTAACGAAAAAAATGACTTATTCTGTAGCATTGCTCTTATGGGAATCAGATTCAATATGGCAGACAGGGTAGCCTCCCCTTAATCTTGAAAAAGGAGTGCTGCGTTACAAGACTGGGACCCTCTAACATAAGGTTGGATCGGCGACGTTCTAATTTACTAAATCTTGCATTAAAATTAAAGATACGCATGTATGAAAATGGCGCCATTACTTGCATATTATATGAGTACGTTTTTGAATTGAACACTTCTGACAACATAGCTACTCTCTGTAAAACCGAGCTGTGGAGCCATATATGCTACGCGTTCTTTAAAATTTTAAATCCTGAAATCAGAGCACCACGACAAAATACTATCGAGTGGCGTGTGTATTTTTATTATATTATATAGTTTTGAATGGTATTTTGTTTTTGTTTTTAACGCTAGTCGATGCCTCATTATCCATAAAACCACAAACTGAAAAGTTTTAAGCTTTCTTTAAGTTCTTTTAAAAATAAATAAACCACGTAAGATAAACCGTATTTTTTGTATAATGAAACTGTTCCTTTGTGTTGTATCGTGCGAGTGCACTGAAGAACCAACTCTAAACAAGTGACGCTACAGAAGGTCGAAAGACGGGGGGGGGGGGGGGGGGGAGGAATTCCTCCCAGTCACAGGGGATTGAAAAATCAACCTCCCAAAAGTATATTTTAATATCTATCTAGCTGAAAATGTATTAGTTATTTCAAACGAAAAATCACCCTCCAAAAACTCCATTTCAGCATATTCTTCGACAAACACATTAAATAAACACTTAATTTAAAAAAAAATTTATGTTTTTAGTTCAAGTGATGTAAGAATGTAATTTGTACTCATAACTTAAGAGGATATCTCAATATGAAAATATCTAATAAATATTGAAAATGATATAATGCCTTCGCCAGGTGTTAAAAGAGATTTCAAAACTGTAAAAAAAAAAATGTTTCGTTCTTACAGTTTCGTTAGTTTTTCTTTTTTTAAATACTCACCCACCTCTTCGCAAGACACCACAATAAAAAACAAAACCCGCTACAACCAGCGAAATACAAGAGCATAAGATGTTACGGATGACGTTTAAGGAATAACCAAAATATTCAAATCATCTGTTCAACCGTAATTAGGGAATCGACAATTGGCAATCAAAACTGAATGAGTTTCAGCATTGACTTTTATTTCAGAATAAAAACTGTTAAATGTCCAACCATATTAAATATTTGTTGTCCCCAAACTAAGCTGCTAATAAAAATTTCCCGAAAAAATCCCGGAAAAACTGTCTGCCCTGGGCTGGAACACAATGCTGTAAACATATTTTGTCTTGATGAATAACACAAAATACATCATAAATGCATAAGGATCATTTGAACTTAGGTTTTTCAAAAAGTAATTTACACGGAGTCGTAGGCTTTACGTGTACATTAACCAAAAACTCTCTTTTAAAACTTGAATAATTCGACCACGCAGCTGAACCGCTGACGTGAGTTGAGCAAATTTCCAAAATGAAGTTTATAGGCCTATGTTTTAGGGTTTCAACAAAAAATTTTGGGAAATAGGTCTATTCACGACGGTGCTGAATCGCTGCAAAATGGTTTGCACGCCATTCCGCATATTGGGAGTATCTTCAATACACAATGCATTGCGTGCTTCGCACGCCATTCCGCATATTGGGATTGTCTTCAGTACACAATGCATTGCGTGATTCGCACGCCAACCCCACGGTAGAATCCACCACATTGCTTTGAACCGGGTACTTCTATGGCATTTTACGTTTTGATCGAATTTGGGGGAACCAAGCGAGCTATAAGGTCGCGTAAAAAAAAATGTGCAGAATAACATCCTACAATTATATTTGTAGAAAAAATCAAAAAATAATTCATTCTCGTAGGAAAAATCACAAAAAATAGTTACTCCGCTCAAAAAACGTGTTTCCGATTGTTGGATTTTTTTTGCTAACGAACTAGTCCAAGCGACGTAGACAACCAATATGTGTACCAAATTTAAACCAAATCGGACCTAAATGCGGCCGCTAGAGTGCGAACACATATATATATATATGATTTTTAATCACACCCCAAAACGTGTTCTGGAAACCATGATCGGTGCTCATTTGCTACTCCTTACCATAAGGGCCACTGCAATAGCTGATTTTTCCTATGGAAATTCGCTAATAATTTAACGAAACTCTCCAGAAAGTTAGACCATACTTGATTTTAGGGAAAAACACCCATAAGAAACAGCCTTCTTTAAATCAAAGTCTGAAATCTTACTAAGCACTTCTAAACTGAATTCAATTTACAAAGTAACTAGGGGCTCTGCCGCTGCTCTAAGTTGGGTGGTGGGGGTAGCTGTGACCTGTACATAATGTAAGACATAGATTGAAATAGACACAATATCTCCAATATTTCTCCGCAAAATCAATAATTTTTATATTTTTTCTATTTTTACAGGAATCTATACTAATATTATAAAGAGGTAAAATTTGATTGTTTGTATGTAGGGGGTAATCTTTGGAACTACTGAACCGATTGAAAAAATAGTTTTCCTAATAAAAAACTACACTATTCCTGAGTAACATAGGCTATAATTCATTTTGATAAAAACATTTTTTGTTTCAATACTTGTAAATTTAATCGGACAAAATTCTTAGGTTAAGCCTAGACTGATGAACCAACACATGTATTTAAATTTATTACCTTAGCAACCAATTGAATAAAACAGCTGTTCGCTATAATATTTCTATTAACAGCTGATTTCAAACTTTGAAGCAATTATTTGTATTTGTAACTTTAAGGTTAGGTTTTATAAGAGTGTAGACCTGAGCGTTCCTGGTTCTTTTAACCTTTTTTGTTATAACTGCTGTTATAAAATATAAGAAATAATTTGATTTGAACATTTAACATTATTTTACCATCTTACCATCTTAGCTTTGGGGTTTGTATTCATCCTATACCTTTATTGTAAAGAAAGCATAACATGATTATGTGTATAGAGGGTTCCAACGGGGTTTCCCCTAGTTGCACATATTATTATTCAAACTTCTAGTTTAATATTGTAAAGTTATTTTAATTTCATGCTTCAATATTGTATTACCTTTTTACTCTTCTACTTTAATTTGTTTCAATCTTAATTTAATTCGTTCCAATCTTCCAGTTTATCATTGGCTCTTACTTTAATACGTTAACATTTTTCAGTCTTCTACTTTACTAAATTACTCTTCGATTTCAGTATACTATTGTTTAATTTTCCCACTTTAATAACTTATTATTTTTCTTTAACATAAAATTGCTATTTAAACTCCTAATTAATTTTGACATCATAAAATACTAATACAAAATTATTATTAAATAGTAATTTAGCCCGGATAATCAACCAGACAAAGAGACACAGACAAAACATTTATAAATGTGTATTTAGGTTTTGGTAATGCGTGAATAACCATATGAGCTTAGAGAAAAGCTTATATTTTGAAATCACAGACAGACACTACAATTTTATTTATATGTATATAGCACACGGAATACGCGTTTGCTGAAATTCATAATCTCCCAGTAGTTGGTTTTCCTTAAGCAATTACTGCCCTTTATTCACGTTACCCATTATTTTTAAGATATTGTGTTTATTTTATGATTACATAAATAACTAATGAGCTTGACTTGTGAGAAAGTAACTTAGATAAAATAAAACCTGAACACAAAATCTCACAATAAATACGTTTACTAACCTCAAACGCGTTTCAACGACAATGTCGCCATCCTCAGTGATGCACGGGCTACAGTAACCAAACTATAACTGATCTAACAGTGTGACAACGCACCGTATAAATACCTAACCAGAAGAGGCGTACCCTACAGGGGGCGTGTCATAACCTATGCTAAGGCGTTAACCACCGCCTACCGTTTATCAAATATCTTAACAATATAACTTAAATAAGATTGCTAAACTAATATTAATATTTAACAAAACATAGCATTATTACATTAATAAAGAATACTGTAAAGGACCTAATTCATTATTCACAATTATGTTACGGTATTTGTTAATATAAAAAGTTTCCCAAGCGTCCAATGTGTTGGGTTTAGTTACATGTTTTAACAGTTTAGAATTTTCTATTTTAAAACTATAGCGTTTGAGGTTAGTAAACGTATTTATTGTGAGATTTTGTTTTCAGGTTTTATTTTATTTATGATTACAGTTTGAATTATCGTAAAGAACCAACACTTATTACCGGCCTCTTTTACACCGTTCCGAAAGCACGGCCTAATCAATTCAAATTCACATCTTCTCCCCCGCCTTGTTACTAAACGTTTACACCCTACGGTTCATCGGCCTGTATTGTGCGGACAATTCCATTAAGGGATCATCAGTGGTAACCCGGTTAAACGCCTCCCAGAGGACTTGCAACGAGGGCTACGCAGCTGGTGTAATGCAATTTGCTATCATCATATATTTTGATACGTCAACATCAATTGCTTTGGTTTCGTTGGTGGGCAAACCGTGATTTGGGATTTTATTTGATAGACCTGTATATACTAAAGACAGAAGCTTGTTATTAGTAAGTTCTTTTGTGATTGAATGTTCAACTCTATTTACTTAGACAACCAACGTGTACCACATTTGAACCAAATCGGACTTAAAATGCGGCCGTCAGAGTGCGATCACATATACATATAAACATTTTAATGACACCTCAAAACGTGTTCTGTGGACCACAATCGGTGCTCATTTACTATTCCCGATTTTAGGTCTCACCATAAGAGTCTTTCCTATAGAAATTCGCTAATAATGATGGTATTCATTACGTTCTCAAACACCTAGAAAGGGGTACACGGTACGCACCGAATAATATCCCGCTAATACCGATTATCCCCCCCTCAGAAGATTTAGTCTAGAGTCGCCAATGATAAAACCTACCGAAATATCTTAGCACGTTCCGGATGTTGCCTTTTGTTGATAAAAGCTATATGCCAAATCTTAAATTCTTTACTTTACAATAATTTTGGGAGTTCCCTTAGTTGTACTTCATACAATTTGGTCGCCAAATCACTATGAAAACTTTTGTTTTAAAATACGTTTACCAATTTCCGATAACCTTCGCATCCCCTCCAGCAGAGACAATGGCCTAGTTATGCAAGGAGGCTTCGGCTACCGGAGGCTCACCCTTTCCTTCTTCATTAGACCCCTATTCATCCTACCCTCTGTCCACTCCTGTCAAATTTCATCCCGTGCTTGATTTATCGCCCGATCATAATTTATTTTCACACTTTCTTCACGGATAACATCGTGTCAGAAAGTGATAGCGATACGAAACGAGGTGTTTTCCGTCGCGTGAGAAAACCTCAGCGTATGTCTAATGAACCTCGGACGAGGTTTTGATTTCCTTGCGGCCGTCGCTTGTCAGAATCGTCTCCTATAATTTATTGTTTGTTTAGAATAGATTAATTATTAATAGTGTTCTAACAACGCCTTCAGCTTGGATTTAGCGGTTGTCATGTAAACGGAATGGGTCAAAACATGTCTTGAAATCTTTGTGTTTTGATGGAGATAAGGGACTCTGACTTGAGAGTTTGCTCTGTGAATATATCACAGATCCAGCCACCATCTTGAATTTCAAATCCTATAAGAGCAATGTTAAACGGGTAATAAGATTACTGGAGTAATAATGTTCAGAAAATTATTCTGAATGTGTCATTTTAAAGGGTATGACAGTTTTAGTAGGGTATGATATCTTTTAGTTTTTAAAATTAGTTTTTAACTAAATTTGTCCTTTGACTTGACTCAAAATCAAAGTTTGCGATTTTCAACTTCCCGCTACCAATAAAGGGAAGTTATTGATTTCGGTCCGATTTTCGAAAGTCAAGTTTTCATTAAATCTCCATGTTTTGAGGTCCCAGGAAGCCATTCTGACTATTCCCGCCGAGGTGTCCGACCGTGTGTGTGTGTGTGTGTGTGTGTGTGTGTGTGTGTGTGTGTG
>JAGFPH010020770.1:0-13917 GCA_018207615.1 Philaenus spumarius | reverse complement strand
TATACTTTCAAAGAAAATAGATAGAAAGTTTAACATTTTAAGAAAATGTTCGCGAATATTAAAACAGCTTAAGAAGGTCTCCCACTTTTCTAAATGTTTTTAGGAATAAATAAATTATGTAACACATGATTTTAAGGCTATGGCTGTTCACAAGATAGGTATTAGGTTGTAGTTGACACCACAAAAACATATTTTCTGATTATTTTACTAACAAGATATCTTTGCATTTAATCGAAATACATTGTTTTAATTCATTTGAATTATTATTATTTAATACATAATAAATAAACTATTACCTTATTTAAAGCTATGATAAAAATGTTCTTCAATTACAATCGGCTATGCCGCGTTTGATGTTTTTAAATCTATAATCTGGATGGCCTTGTATTATTTGGCCATTTAAAGTTAGTTAATATGCATAGATAAAATATTCCACTATTTAAAGAGGACGAATTTCCGCAGGTCCATTTCCAACTTATTTCATAACGAATTATAAATTATATTTTTAATGTTTAATATTTCTATTTTAATTAAAGACATTGTTACTTTAATTGCCTTAATGAGTAATATAAAATATAAACATGTAATAAAATCAGCAATGTAAATGACAATACTTGGTTGAGGATACTTTCTATATACAAATTTTGAAATCTTAAATTATTAATAAAATATTGGTATTAAACGCGTAATTTTATTGAGATGAGTTAAAATATAGAGTAGCAATTTAAGAGTTAAAAATATATTGTTACAATTGTAGCAACAGCTGCCAACAGTCAGGAGCTCATTCTTGTAATTTGTATTAGGCCCGTATTATACTGTAAAATATTTTATAAAATATGTTTTATAAAAGTTCTTTGACAAAGATCTTTTGTGCGTAATGAGCCATATTTTATAATATATTTCTTTCATAACATTTCTTTTATAAAATTTAACAGGTTGGCATTACCTTTTATAAAAGTTAATGAGGTACAGTACTGAATTTTACATTATTGAACTAAATAACGAAATGGCTACAAAGTTCATTTGGACTGTAAATACAACAAAACTGTTAATTTCCGAATATGAATTAGGCCTACATGAACATTTGTACAACCCAAAACATGCAAAGTATAAAAATAGATTTACAAAGGTTGAACAGCACTATGGCGACAAATTCAATATTTCTATAAAAATAGAAACAAAAGACAATAACTTTTTTTAAACACTAGCTGTCCGATCCGGCTTTGCACAGGTAGACAAATCAAAGTTAAATGTATATTAACAAAAAATATATATATCATTAAATATATTATACTATGTATTTTTATGGGAATTTTCAGTAACTTTTGACCCCTAAACCCCCTAAAATTTTGAATTTTTTATAACTCTTAATTAGCAAGCACCTATGGCCCTAGATTACCTACATACGAAATTTCATTCAAATCCGTTTGGTAATTTTAGAAAAATCGTGATTTAGTAACATTGTACCCCCCAAACCCCTCTAAAATTTCGAATGTTTTTAAAACCTTTTTTATTTAGCACCTATGCTATGGCCCTAGAGGAAGCTACATACCAAATTTCGTTCCAATCCGTTCTGTAGTTTGGGGGAAATCATGATTTAGTAGCTTTGTCCCCCAAACCCCCCCTAAGATTTCGAATTTTTTGAAACCCTTTCTTAGTGACCACCTATGGCCCTAGATGAAGCTATATACATACAAAATTTCGTTCCAATCCGTTCAGTAGTTTTTGAGATTTCGTGATGAGTCGATGAGTGAGCGAGTGGTATTTGGCTTGTATATAGATTGCAAATTCTATAAACATCGTGAAACCTGGTTGTACAGTTCAATACATAAAAAAGAAAATAAATCGACTGAGAAGCCAATTTTTGACTTTCAAAAGAAGTGATAGCACTCAGTGTAGTTGCACAAGTCAAGTATAGAATTTCTTCATCATCCATTTTAATTTGGTCACTAAACAAATTAAAAAAAGCCAAAATAAACAATTCTGTAGTTTTGTTCATCAATGAAAGTCACCTTCTTTGACATAAATCTTTAACGTACCTAGTCCAAAATGTTTTATAAAAGAATCACTCTTCAAATCTTTTGTTATAGATGGATACCATCTTTTATAAAATATTTTACAGTGTAATACTGGCCTTATTATGGACCTTGATTATTGTACATAATCAAAGATGAAATCATATCTTAGGGACATATCACACTATTAAAGTTATTCGTCAAATATTTGGTCAAACTTTTATTAAAGAAATCTTTGACAAAGATTTGTCAAAGAAAATAAATTACACCTGTCCAATTTCTTTGATCAGTTTGCTTATTTTGAGGTTATGTTTCGGTTTATTCTTTTATTATTATTATTTATTAACTATTATTAAAGAATTGCAGTTGAAAGATCGTGATTCATATCATAACGGGTTTGTCGGATTTTAAGATTTCAAAAACAAATCTTAAAAATCTTGTAAATATACTTTTACAATAAAGTAAACATAATCAAAGTCTCTAATGTTTTACAAAAAACATAAATATAGGCTATTTATACTGCCAACCCCAATATTACAGACTGCAAAACATTTGTTCTAAAGGTTATTGCCTTACATCGCGGTGTTTGTAGGCATTCGTGTAAATGTTCCACAAACATTCTTCTTTTTCATAATGTAAAATTAAAGTTTTCATAAATTCAACACTCCAAGTCAAATATAAATGGAAAGGAACACATCGTCGCCTTAAGTGTAAAACCTCGTAAATCATAATTACTAAATTTTTCAGGAGATAGAAAAAACTGATTTTTTTCCTTGCCTTAAGGCATTTTACAAATGTTTTTGTTTAAAAAATAATTATATTACATTTTGAACTGAAAAAACACATTCAATTTAAAAAAAAATCATTGTACATATTAAATTAATGACATACGGGGTTTGCATTTTTAGAGTAAATGTGATGTACGTGGTTTTCATATTTGTTTTGATGTACGTGGTTTTCATCCTACTTTGTTGGATGATATAAGTGGTTTTCATAACTATCTTATGAAGTAATTTAATTATGGGTAAAGAATAATTACACGGTATTTAGTACAAAAACATTATTGTCTTTTTTAATTAAACTACAGAACATTTTTTCTCATTTACATGATACAAATCTTTTCTATCACATTATCAACAGTATTCTTAAAAAAAAAATAATAAATGGACGTTTTTAAGATACAGCTAGAAACAATATTTTATAAGAATTTTTTGTTCTTATTGCTAAAAATAAACTGTGAGATATTATTTAGCTACTATCATTTAAGTTTGTAAGGTATACTTATAACTTAGTAGGTACACTTTGGATACATGTGCAGCTCAAGTTGTCCTCGCCACAAATACTTTTGGAATTTTTTTTGTAATGTAAGAGATTATCATAGAACCCATGTACATCTTTGGGCAATACTGTTTTTAATTCCTGTAAGTCCTTGAAGAGTCGTGACTTTATAGGGATTTTCTTTTTGTAGAGTGATAGTAAATTCATTTCATACGGAGGGTTTTTTATCCGACAAGGAAGGTCTGAAAAAGCATCAGAAAAGTTCAACTTAATTTTAATAGTTCCTTCAAGCTTATACTCTATCACCCTCAAGTTAGTTACAACGGGATCTCCTTTTTTCTTTCCTGGACGTATTGAAGACACCAATTTCAAGTTGCTGTTTTGCCTAAAAAATGTGTGGTCTAAGTAGTTGAATGTGTAAGGTGCTGGAGTAGTCCTAGCTGTGCGGCAAACCTCCACATATCCAGCAGGTGAATAAATTTCCCTGTTGCGCAGCTTTCTTTCAATTAAACTGTGTATGGAGTCACACTCCATTTGTGTGTGACCCTTTTCAAGAAATTTTTGTGTAATTGTCAGTCCAGTTTTGTTGGCCGTAAAAAGAAGGGCATTTGATAGGACGCAGTTCCTGTTTTGGTACGTACACCCGTCGCTGAATAGAATAATTTTGTCACATTTGGATCTGTCTACTTCATTAACTATGAAATGTGTTATAATTGAAGCAAACTCATCAGCGTCAAGTCCTCCCTCACTTTCATTCCAAATGTAACAGACGGCGGCACTAGTTTTTAGGTTAAAAATAGTGTAATTGTGAACCTTTAACTTGGTTTTATAATACAAAGCAGATGCTTTTAACGAAGGGCTTAAAAGTACTGCCTGCATGTCCATGGTGAACACAGCCGTTCTTTCATCTGTACTCTCTTTGTCACTGTCTTTTTCTGATCTTGCTAGGTTTTTTTTTATAATATGAGCGTCATATTCTTCTTGTGTTAAATTTCCTTTGTTGAAAGAACAGCATAAATCGCACTGATCTTTTTTAGGCGAAAACAACCCAAGATTTTGTTCATTAAAAACAGAATAAAATAAGCAATCAGAAGCTATGTAGCTCTCCTTACCCTCCGACTCACAATAAGATTGGTAATGTCTGTAAAGCTCAGCCTTAGACTGAAAGTTAGGTTCAAGATACATTTTATTTGTACTTTTTCTGCAATAATGCGACTCTAACTTTGGTAGCCTATCAAAGAATTCTCTAACAATTTTCTTGCGAATGCTCTTTTCTTTTTGTGCTTTTTGGTTATTGTTAGTTGATTGTACATTTTGCCCAACTTCATCATTGGTTTCTCTATCATGTTCTCTACTATCAACGCCTTCTTCTAGTTGCTTAGCTTCCTGGCTTTCAGATGAATTGGAAATCCATTTGGAAACTGCCCACTCTCCTAAAGCTAATGTATTCAAAAACATCTTTTTGCATACTCTCAATCTCTCTTCATTGTCATCAATATTTAAATGATAGTACAAAGATCATTTTCTTCGGAAATCCAAAGAGTTTACTCTTCTGTAAGAAACCAGTCTCTTGTCGACTAACTGTTTCACTAAAATCCGTCTCTCTTTCCAATTTAATTGCCAAAAATCTGTGAACACTTTTTCTCTTCTTTCTTCAGTAAATTTGTAGCACTTAAATGCAGAGTTACGCTCAGCTTTGCATGGACAACGTGGCTTCTGTTGCCTTTTATTTCTTTTGACATCAAACACGTTTTTACCGGCATCATTTTTTCTTCTTCCAAAATAATCTTCTCCCTTCATTCTCTTTTCCTTGTTCTTCTCTGATGTCCATAAATGTTTCATAGGTTTTTTATTCCGTTTTCATTTTCTAGGAATCTCTTCACTGCTGTTCATATTATTTACACTTTCTTCTATAGAGTCTTGTTCTAAATCCATCTGTGTAGCATTTTCATTCGTAATTTCTTGTGCAGGCGTATTTGTTTGTCCAAAACAATTTGGTTTGCAACTGAGGATGTCATTAATTTCTACAGTGTTTTCTTCTTCGACGTTTGTGATAGCATTACTTTTTTGATTTTCCTCAATTGAATCCCGCATAGCAGGATTTTCTATAATAAATTCATTATTGATGTCTTCTTGAACATTCAAGTTGAGTTCCATGCCTAGGTGTTCACCTTGTATCATCATTCCTTCGGATAGTAGTTGTTCTAAATTGAATGACACATCAGTAAAATTCACATTAGAAAACAGATCATTCTCTCCTTCCAGAGTTGTATGTTGGAAAAACTCTTCTTGCAGTGAAGATGTATTTTGAATTGGTTTCAAAATAAATATGTTTTCTTGGTTTGAAGGAACAAGCTCAAATTCTTCTCGTATCTGGGATGTGGAACTTTCGGAATGATTTGATTGATTACCATCAATATCTGGAAATAACGAAAGTTATTAATTACCAGAATTGAGAACGTATACTTTTTAATTGTTAGATACAAATTTATATTTTGTTTGTTTTTATTATAAATTAAACATTTAAGCAGGCACTGTTTCAAAAATCATGTTTGAAATATACATCATTTGAAAAATAATGTTTCAAAAAAAGATTACTGTACTATTAATTGCTCTCTAATCTTTACTTGCAACTATCAACTCTAGTGTTGTAGTGAGGTCTGTACTAGCTCTGATGAGCCCCTGTGAAAAAGAACCATCTCTCCTTAGCCCTCAGCATAGTTACCTTCATCCTCTGCCTGCTGACCCACTCTCCTAACCACTCTCCTTAGCCCTCAACACACTTACCTCCATCCTCAGCCTGCTGATCAACTTTCACTACCACTCTCCAGGTCTCCTTAGCCCTCACCATTATTACTCACCTCCATCTTTTACCTGCTGTAAACATCTGTATGTGAAGGTCTCGGTTTTCCAAAAGGGTATTATAAGTACTGTAAATAGATTAAAACCCAAACTGACCTTTCGATTCATCATGCGCAGTTCTCTGTTGGGGAAAATCGTTCACATTCTCAAAGGGTGGCAAAGCAGATGCTAGTTGTGTGACAAGAAGCTCTTTTTCCACAACTTTGCCGTCACCTTGGCCCATTTCATCAGACTTTTGGAGTAGTGTATTTTCTGGTATTTGTGGTTTCGTTGGTTCAATATTTGCGAGTTCATCTATAAAATTTAAAACATTTTCTATTATAACAAGCTTTAGATAGTAATTTTATTCTGAAAGAAAAACAAACCCTTTACTAATTGTACAGCCTAATATTAATGTTCGTTTACTTGTCCCACAACAACAGTAAATTAGATCTACTTAAGATCTATATTAAAGATCTATATTAGATCTATCTTTAAATAAGTATCAATAGTTATCCAATTTTTGCTGAAATTGTTCAACTTCAACTTACATTTAGTTTCTCTCTCCAGCTTTGAATGGTGAGGGTGTCCATGAACGTCACTATTGGCCCTTCCCTTTTCCTTTTTTGTTGCCAGATTGACAAGCAGCTTCCCTCTAGAGCTCGGTTTTTCCTGCAAAAAATATAACATTATTAATCATTATACGCCAAATAACAAATATAAAAGAATTTATTAATAATTATTAAAGATGTAAAGGATGTTGTTTACTTTTCTAATTAAAATGAAAAGCTCGTATATCAATAAAGATCAGAGATGGCCAGAGTTCATGTTAGGTAAAGTAAGATGAAATACTTGTATATCAGATATACGAGGTTTTACAATTTACCAGGGGGAAAACTAACCTATTTACAAGGTTTTCATTACTAACAACGTTTTTTAATTAAACTTCTAAGCTGCAATAGCAGTAAAAATATATAAATTGATAAACTTACCTGCTTAGACATGGTTTGTTGATGATTAAAACTCTGTTCAACACGTAAAAAAAACAAAAATATAGCAAACAGCAGAACAACAAAATCACTGTTTCTACGAGGTTTTCAAACAAGAAATGGCTGCCCTCTGATATACGAGGTTCCTTTTTCGCTCAATAGATCGCAGTGGGGTGCAATTTCGTCTATTTTGTCAGCTGTAATATATGAAATACAAGGTTTTACAACTAACACAACCAAAATCTAATTTTTGAGAAAAATTTGATTTACGAGGTTTTACATTTAAGGTGACGACATATAATATATTAAAACTAAAAAAACCCGTATATTTTGAGGTTAGGAGGTTACCTAAAAACTGCGTACTATATTAATATTTTAGTACTTTATTCTTATTCTTTTTTGAAAATCTTTGTCAAAGTGTATAACATGTCATATATTCATCAAAGTTTGATGAACGAATTATTTCGTCAAAGAATCGTCAAATTGCTTTGATGGAAAATATTTGATCAAAGAAATTTGACGTTTATGTGATAGTGTAGTATCATTGACTATATAAGTATTAATATAGTCATAGTCAATGTTAGTATTATATCCTTGATTAATGATTATACATAAATAAGGTCCATAATCTAAGGTATCTTAGTGGCAACCAGAGACAATAATACCAAGAGGTGGCAACTGTGATTCTGTGAGTTGAAGTATCATCGTAATTAGATTTATTTGAGTTTCAAAAGAGTTTCGTAAATTGTGCTGTGTAGTTGTCAGCTTTAGATTCTTATTCTTTAGTGGTTAGCAGTTAGCACCAAAGCAACTGCATTATTGAATTGATGATTATTATGGTTGTACTGCGTTGTTTCGTTAGTTGTTTAACTTGACAATAATATGTTATCGTTCTTTAAACAAGTCAGATCTTAGTGTGTTATTTCCCTATACTGTTAAGGATTAACGTGAAGGACAAGGCTAAGATGGCAATGAAAAAGGTTAACCATCGATCTGGAATGTTTACTAATACTTTTCTGCGACATAGAGAACTTGGCCATAAACCTATGTTAGGAACTAATGATAAATTTTTGAAAGGACTTTATACTTCCATATTACCTTGTACTTCTTGGGACCATAAAGATTCAGTACATTGTGCCCTTCCTGGAGGAGTGTTTAATTTGGAATTTTCTCCAGATGGGTAAGTTATATGTTGAAGTAAGCCTAAGCCTATCCAGCTATTATTTTAAATTTAATTTAGCTAATCCAACAGGTCGAGAAACAATTTTGAGAAGTAAAAAAATCATTATTTTAAGAACTACAATACCGAATCTCATAAATTTACTTTAGGACTCCTGACTTTAGTTAGGAAATAGAGTAGGCCGGCGTAACTTTACTATTCGACTCTAGCCTAATATTTTTGCAGACAACAACGTTGTTTTACATTCTACTGTTAAATGTTAAATACAGGTAAACATACTGTGACTAAATAGGTTAGGTCAGAACCTTTTAGGTATTTTTTTTATTATTATTTTTGCATTTCTGTTAGCTCTAGGTTAGCCTAGAGTCGAATAGTAAAGTTGCGCCGAGTAGGCCTAGTGCTGCCAACCTAAGGACAGTGTAATGTTGAATGTGGGTAAACATAGGCGGCGCGAACTATACGACCCTACGTCAACAGGAATGCCAAAATAAAATAAAAATAGCCTGGGCGTAACTTTACTATTCGACTCTAGCCTAATATTTTTTGCAGACAACGACATTGTTTTACATTCTACTGTTAAATGTTGAATAGGCCTACAGGTAAACATACTGTGACTAAATTGGTTAGGTTAGAACCTTTTAGGTATTTTTAAAATTATTTTTCATTTCTGTTAGCCTAGAGTTGAATAGTAAAGTTGCGCCATAGCCTGAAGTTCTAATTTATAGTCTTTAGTTACACAGTATTCAATATTTAACTGTAAAATGTAAAACAACGTCGTCATCTGCAAAAATATCGGTTCTAGTGGAGGACGTCGTGACTACAGGTTTTAATAGAATTACACTACACATCACTTTTTCCTATACATATAATGAAATTAGACACTTCACTGATAGCGGGAAATCAATTATAACAATTCTAAAACAAATATAACATAACAAATTAACAAACCAAAAATCGCTTATGGGATTTAATACGGACAATCTACAGCCATTTTAAAACGCGATAGGAACACGGTTGCCAGATTGGTTGCAACTAGATTAGAGTGAGTTTATCAGTGCCTCCTATATAGCCTAAAATTAGAAAATAATAATCGTTTTAGCATTCTATTTGGATAACCTAATAGAACTCCGATCCAATGCAATATTTTGTTCCACTGGAAATTCGACTTTTTTGGCGCCATCTATTGGGGAAACGAAGGAAGCTGTTTGAAACACCAATGCTACCAATGCTTTCTCCCTAGCGCTACCTCGCGGTGCGATCATGTACTATTTTCGCGACAACCTCTTTTCCGGCACACAGCCCCCGTATGGATGCAAGATCTATTTATTATTCATGATCTATGGTTTTAGTAAACTAAGAAATGTTACAAATTTATATACAGTATTATGTTTACATACTGGAAACATACTAAGACTAGAGGCTGTAAGTTAGACATTCAGGCTATTTATATATATTACAATGGATATTGGCCGTTGTAAGGCGGGAAAAATCGGGTTTTATATTAAATTATTAAATTCGATGTTTTCAAGGCCGAACTTCGGTGAGTGTCAATTGTTAGTCAAAAATACAAGTTAAATCAGAGCAAGGCTTATCTCCCAAGATGAACTTTGATCAAGGACACGTCAAGAATGGAAATCTGACTTTGCCTGAAAGTAGCTGAGTTTTAGGGGAATAAAGGAATCCAGGAATTTTTATGCATTTATTTGTGATTTTCATGGTTTATTACGTAGCGCTAAAAGCGTGAGTTAGGGCCGTGCGAATTTCAAATCATAAAAGGTAATAATACCAAAGTAAACAGGGGTTAAAGTTAAGGGAAAAGTTCAATTTAACTCGAAACCGATAAAGTCAGACATTTTTGGAATCTACATAAGTAGACGAAAATAAAAGGTTAAATAAGAAAATGTCAAATCATTGAAAATAAAAAAGTTAGCTCAAGTGTCAATTTTCACACACCCTAAAAAAGGAGAAATAATTAAAATCATAGGTTTCCACTTACAAGAGTTGCTGGATAAGGAATAGTTCTGTGTAAAAAAGGGTACAAAAAGTAAAGTTAAATTAAGATAAAAGGGTGAGAGTTTTCACACCTTTTAAAGTAGTAAAAGTTGAATTTTAAAATTTTAAATAATAAAAAAGTAAAGAGATTTAGGTTTAGATTAACATTGTATGGTTAGGAAACCAGTAGGTAACTTAAACATTTTTCGCGTAGTAAATAAAAAACCCCCAAAGAACTTTTTTGCGATTGTAGGCTAAGTCCCAGAAGAGAAGAAATCAGTAAAAGTGGTGAAAAGTGTTAGAACTGTACAGGTGTTAAAGACAATCAGCGTAAACAAACAAAAAAGACATCGAACGCGAAAGACAATCGCGGGAAAGCGTAGACGTGCCGCGCACGCGTAAAAATCATAGTACAGACACGATTCAAAAACGTACGGATAGCCAGAAACAATCTGAAAAAAGTGAAAAAGGAAAATTATAGAAAACTTAAAAAGGAAAAAAGATAAGTTACAGCTAGAAAAGAAAAACAAGTAAGATTCGATAGTCAAAGTGGAAGGGATGAAGCCGCGGGTACAGAAAGGGGCATCAACCAACAGCCGAATCAACCAGAGAAATTGGTGTTTTCCAGGAAAATGTAGGGCCTAAGGAAAAAGAAAAGAAGAAAATTATAGAAATATAACCAGTGCAAATTTAGACATATTTCTAGAAAAGAAAAACAAAGTTATTGAGAAAATGATGGAAAGGGCTAGAAAGAAATGACGTCACGAAGTGTATAAAGGCGTAGACTCGGAAAATCCGGGGAGACTCAAATTTTTACGAAGGTAGACTTCACGTCACTCTGTAGGAAGTATTATTCTGCAAGTTCGTATACTACGTGCTATGCTTAAAAGCCTTAGTATCACGAGCACTACTATATTTTTACTTCGTCAAACTTAAATAATTTTCAACTATAAATTAAACTACAAGTCAGAAGTAGTTTTTCAGGAGTAACTCTACGGCCTATCCTACGTCTCTTGGCGATACTGAGACGACATAGGCAATCCTTCAGGACATGATCTTCTAAACGATACTTCACTTCTCACGAACCAAGGAAGAAATAGGATCAACTGTAACTCTACTAGATTCTACCAGATCTGCTCTTCAAGTACATCTGTAGCCCATCATATCAACCCAACAACTTTAGATCAGAGAATCCAGACTATCATACAAAGCATCCTTGCAGCTCCAGCATCAGCTGATCAACATAGCGGCATCCATCACGGAAAACCGGAGGTGAAAAACGCTGAATTAAGGTCTGTGTAAACGAGAATACGTTGTCCCTATTTTAATTAATTGCCTGAGTAAATTCAATAAAAATATTTAAAGTACTGGTTGAGATAGGTTAGTTTCAAATTAAATCCAAATCATAAAATTAAATAAACGTAAATTTGATATTCCCTAAACTTAAATAATAAATATTAATAAATTTAATTCAAATAAATTAAAAATTAAATTGATTATAAAATTAGACTGTCTGCCAAGCCTATTAGAAAATATAATTATAGGTTTAACCTTCATATTGTATATAAATTGTATGTACAAGCAGATGGTGAGAAAAAGAGAGTTGTAATTATGGTTTCATTTTGATTTTTGAATAAATTAACTATTAATTTTTATACTGAAATACTGAGAGTAATCAATTACCTGTTTTATGGTTATCCATTCATGATATTTCCCTTTATTAGAAATAGTCGAATAAATGTGTTTAGCTGTAGAAATAATCGAAGCACAAATAAGGTAAGTTATAAGGGCTGTTCCACTGTTCTCATTTCCCTGAGATCACAAATAAACAAGAGTTCTTGTAAATTAAATTCAGAGCTAGTAAACTTATTAATTTTTGGAAGCTATTTTAAAGTGTTAGAGTCAGTCAAAATACTTATAGAAATAGGTACATCTGACACACAGTTGCATCACCTAAGCTAAAGATAAAATTTTGGCTAAAGGCTTCCAGTAGGTGTTGTAACTTATTGTACAATAAAAGAACAAAAAGGTACAACACCCTGTGTCCGTTGTAAAATAAACGTACAAAAAGTGGGGCGCGAACCTGTGTTCGTTGTAATATATATATATATATTAGGTATGTTTCGAAATTAAAACCCTTTTTTAGTACTTTAAACTAAGAAATGTTACAAACTTATATATATATAAGTTATATATATATACATATATGTTTACATACTGGAAACATACTAAGACTAGAGGCTGTTAGTTAGAACCCTTCAGGTTTATATATATGTATTAGTTATGTTTAGAAATTAAAACACTTTTTTAGTAAACTATGAAATGTTAACAAATTTATACCTATATATTACATACTGGAAACATACTAAGATAGAGACTGTAAGTTAGAACCCTTCAGGTTTTTTTTATATATATGTTAGGTTTAGTTTTTCGCCTTAAAAAAAAAAAAATGTTATGTTTAGAATCTCTTCCTATTACATGTTCAATGTGGCAACGTTGGCAATCAGAAATGATAAGTTTCTTCTTTTATACTGGTATTCAGTGTAATTTAATAACGACAATTGTTATTGTTTTTAAACTAAAAACTAAAAGTTTTGGAAAGTTATATAAAGATTGACATAGCCTATATATATTTTTATTTTTTTTTCTTAATTTCTTTCATTCATTTTGTTTAGTGAAGTTATTGTTGATATTAGTTGGTGTATTAAGTGATTTGTTTCTTTTATTTAGTGTTAAAATATAAAAAAAATACTGAAGTTAACCTCTATATTTTTGACTTTTATTTCTCTCGTATTTTCTATAATTTTTATTTCCCACGGATATTTTTGTTCTTTTTATAATCAGTTTAACGTGTTCTTTCATAATATGAAGAAATTTTTAAAAAAACCTCAGGTCACGCCGTTCTCCATCTTTACAAAAATATCAGCCAAGGGTCGAATAGTAAATTTATGCCCGAAAATTTATTGTACAACCCTCGGCTGATATTTTTGCAGACGACGACCTTGTTTTACATTCTTCTGTTAAATGTTGAATACAGGTAAACATACCGTGTCGTAACTTTACCATACGCTCATATGTTTGCAGACTATGACCTTTTTTTTGGAAATAGAGTAGTGCTGCCAACCTAACTAGGTATTTGTTTACAATAGCGTGTCAATCGAAACTACTATAAATAAACAAACCTTAACTTTTCTCTTTATAAATATAGTATTTATACACTTCACTGATGCCGAGAAAGCAATATTTAACCATCTTCAATACGTGCAATATTAAAAACTTTCAAATCAAATGTTTCTTATGGAAATTTACATTGTAAAGAGCCGACATGTTTTTCTCAGCGTTCTCCCAGCGTTGCCGGATTTGTCTTGTTTTTTTTTTTGTGTAGAAACAAACAGTTTAGCCAACTCAACTACAAAGTTATACATACGTTTTTAAAGCCTACCTACTTAATAGCCTATTGTTATCGGCCAGGTTAGGTAAAACGTAAACATACTGTGACTAAATACTAGGCCTATAGGTTAGAACCTTTTAGGTTTAAAAAAAATTTGAATTATATAAAGTGATGATAACGAAATATAATCATACTGTTATCAGCCAGATTAAGTAAAACGTAAACATGCTA
>JAGFPH010020768.1:0-13919 GCA_018207615.1 Philaenus spumarius | reverse complement strand
AATTAGTTAATACTGCAGTCAAACCGGGAACGTGTAGACCTACAATCAGTCATAGATTTCATCTGTTCGCATAAAGGTGCTCACATTCAATTCGTCGTATTTGTACGTTTACGGCGATCCATCTGCTGTCGGTTTTTTCAACGAACACTTTGAATGTTCGTCGTGAATATTTGGATGGGAGCGTGAAAGGTTTCTCGATTTTAGCGATTGTTGTTTTTCAAGATATTAATTTTCGATCGATTAAATATGGACTGTTCATAAGCGAATTTAATGAAATTAATAGATTCATACAGAAACCAATCAATTCTTTGCGATCCTCTGCATCAGCATCTTTTTGTAAATATGAAAGCAGATGCTTGGCGAGAAATACCCGCGGATATAGCTATATCTACGGATCAGTGTACAAAATATATCTTTGCCAAATATAGTAATTATATCCCAATCCAAAAGTGTCCAATAGCTTTTTTTACAGAAGGTGCGACAAATTCATATACGCAACTAACACATTTATTGACGTAGAATTTTAAAAGTTATTAGCTCAGGAAGCTAAGACGTTCCAGTAACGAAAAATCCAACTTAAGGCCTACATAAAAAGTAGCCTATAGTTGTAGACAGCGTTACTCTGAACCAGAAAAGGCTCGCGTCGAACGGATGTACATCGGATGTGAAGCGATCCTGGTTCAGAGTTACACTGTCCACAACTATAGTAAACGTTTTTTGTAATTTTCGAAAAATATGCAAAGGTATTGCAATTTAGTTCTAAATAGATTGAAAAATACGTATAAATTTCAAAAATATTTCCAGTAAACACCAGTTCCAAGACCGCTAGCAAAATTAAGCCTATTTTGAAAAATTATTAAGGAATGTATGCTTTTTAAAAAAACTAAATTTTACTTTAATAAAACTTATAATTATAACACAACAGTTACTTCACTGCAAAATTAACACCGAATGTTCGTTAACAGACAAGAACCTATGCTGCCATCTGGTGAAAATTCTGTTAATCGATTGCAAAAACATACTTGATCAAATTGTGCTAGACTTTCTAAACTCTAATCAAAGTAGAGAAAGTATTATGCATATGCTTAACAGAAGTATTTTCAGCCGCGTGTCTGTATTTAAAAAAACCGAGTCTGTTGTAATGCATCAAGAAGGTCACGATGAAAGGTTTTGTGTTAAATTGTTTAAGTTAATCAGCTGTTACAAATGTCATTACTACACCGTCATACATAGTTTAAGAGTGTCGATTTGACTTAATTAACGAAAATTATTCAACAATTCTTTAGTTTCTGTCACTGATAAAATCATCTATTGATTTGTGTTTGCGTATTTCTTAAGGTCGCGTAAAACATTTTTGAAGTTAAAACTTCTTTAGGCGTGTTGGGCGATTTTTGAATGGGTAAAATCACCAACGTGCTGTAATCGCAGTATATCTGCACCTTTAAGTATGACGTGTTGTGCTCAGTCCTCCTGGAAAGTTGTACATTGTATAACATCGTACCTTTGTAAAGTTCGTTGTCTATCTTGACTATAATATTTATTATTGTAACATTAGTGCTGTGTATATGTATACACAAAAAACAGCTGTTCGTATGAAAAGCTTAAAACAGCAGATTTTGATCAACAGCTGATTTTGATCAACAACTGAAAGTTATAAGTAAAGTTAAAATGATAATATATCATGTATATCTCTGTATATCCCGGTATATCTCTGTTTAACACGTTCATTGCTAAGGACGCACATGTCACCTTGACACTGAACACTATGAATACACAGCGCACGCCAACACCCGTATTGGGAGTATTTTCAATATACAGTGCATTGCGTGCTTCGCACGCCAACATCCGTATTGGGAGTATTTTCAATACATAGTGCATTGCGTGCTTCGCACGCCAACACCAGTATTGGGAGTATTTTCATTACACAGTGCATTGCGTGCTTTGCACGCCAACCCCCATATTGGGAGTATTTTTAAGACACAGTGAATTGCGTGCTTCGCACGCCAACCGCCGTATTGGGAGTATTTTCAATACACAGTGCATTGCGTGCGTCGCACGCCAACACCCGTATTGGGAGTATTTTCAATACACAGTGCATTGTGTGCCTCGCACGAAAATTTTAAGCCTATGTGCTATGGACGCACATGTACGTTTGCTTTAAAATATTAGTGATTATTACGTAGATGGTTTAAAAAATAAAGTAATTTCTACTCATTTAGCTATAAAATAAATATAAAAAATAAATGGTCAGCTCCTAGCATAGGAAATACGAAATTTGCGTAGCAGTGAACGTGGTAAGGGTGAGGTAAACATCCATTAGTTCGTTTGAAGGACGAGTCACATTAGAAAGCCGTGTAGGAAAATGTTTTTTCTCCTCTTGGCGAGGCCAAGTTCCGGGATTCACGCCGATATCTGTTTGTAGTTTTAAGTCCCTATCCCGCCAGAGAGAAGTGAATCTAGAGAGGTTAGTTTTAAATCGATTGCAAAATTTGTACCGAACTGACAAGAAAGCGAGTCAATAAAAACGAGGTAGAAATAGCCGAGACGGCCGAAACACGCACATGCAGAACTTGTCTGAATTACAGATTTGGTAACTTAAAAGTACGATGTAATCAGATCAACTATTGAGTCGAAAAGATATTTTGAAAAGTGCTCGCTGGTGCTAAAGTTTTTTTCTCACGCGTTTGTGTTTCTGCTTCGAGTTGCGTCAGTCCCTCTAAAATTGAAAGTACGCAGGCAAGTTTTTATCAAAATGTTCCACTTGTAAGGTCAGCAAGAATTCAATAATGACGCACTGAGTGTTGATAACAATGCTGCAGTTTACATTTGCTCGGTTTGTTATCGGTTGGAATTTGCGTTGAATTTGTGACGCCTTGCCAGCAAGTTTTTGACGGAATACTACTTCAATATTCACTAAACCCGAACACAATCGGAGGCTTCGAAATCGTTTCTAAATTAATGTAAAACATTGGTAGCTCACATCTAAATTATATAATAATTCAGCTTAGCTTTAAAGGTTTGGTGCCCCCCTATTGATGCCTATTTCTTAAGATCTGCAGGACTTATTTTCGTTGCGGTTTGTTTTAAAAAATGAGAAAATGTAATTACTAGTAGTTCTGTAGACAGTAGACCTCGCTCGTTGAAATAAAAAAATGTGGTTTTGAGCTTAGGTTAAAAATAGTGTGCCAGTAAGGAAGTAAGCACAAGGTTTAGCCAGTGAAACATTATTTACAATTCCCGCGATTCCGGGATTTCTAGTTCTCGTTTTTATTTCTTTTCTGGAGCTTTAACTGCTAAAGATTTTCTTTTAGAGGCATTGTGTTTTATTTAGGTTAATAATGCTTAAGACAGCTAAAAATATCGCGTTATAGAGGGACAACATACAATTAAATATTTACATACTTAAATAACTCAAACTTAACAATGTATCATAAGTTAACTTAAGTTCCATATAATATTCCAATATTAGAAATAATGAAAACAAACGATGTTAAAACGTCGTGATAGTGATCTCAACCCATGTACCAACACTTCCCACGGTGTCCTACGGTCATTTTTTGTATGTCCTTTATCGCCGAGGGGTTTCATTTGTTTCATCTCATTTTGTAATTCAAGTAAAGCTAAGTCAAATACTTTTATGAAATTTACAATGATACAGGTATACACAATTTACAGGTATACAGTTCAATTCTTTGATTTATTCTCTACACTTTCTTATAATAATATGTCATTTTTTGGCAAATGATATATTCCTAAATTGCTATTCAAAACAGGCCTAGTTTTGTTAGCAGTCTTGTAGGAGGAACATAAAAACTGGTGTTTTCAAAATAAGAAATTTTAAATTGATAAATATTTTTATACAATTCTATTTAGAACTAAATTACGAAACTTTTTTATATTTATGAAAAAAATTACAATAATTTTTACTACTTTTTATGTAGGCCTAAAGTTAAACATTTTCCTTTCGTTACTGAACGTGATTGTTTCTTGAGCTAATAACTTTCTTAATTTTACTTCAATAACTTTTTTTACTGGCATATATGCACTCTTTAAACCTTTATCTACAAAAAAGCTATGGAACACTTTTGAATTGGTTTAGAATAAACGTATAAAAACATGGTTGAAATACAAAAAGTTGGACGATTTTTAACAAATTTGATGTTTGCGGCCATTTTGTGAGCTTACCGTTAGAGATGCGGAAAAAAATCAAGAATACAATTTTGTTTAAAATAAAATTTTCAAAATGTTATTATTTTTTAAATTCGACTTACGGTTAAGCCACAAACTGGCTTTGGAAAAAAGCTTACACTGAGAGAAACGGTCCGGCCGCCATTTTTATTTTATTTAAGGGGTTAAAAATGAAAAATGAAAAAAACCGTATATATACATGGCTCGGCCTAGGATTAAGGAACATTCATGCAAAAAATCATCAAAATCGGTCAAGGCGTTTGGCCGTAATCGTGAGACAGACACACAAGACGAAATGCCGAACGGTCGAGTTAAAAAGGAGACCTCGCTTACACTCGGTCAATTATAACAAAATCATGAAACTTAATTGTTATTTCATCGTTATATTTTCATGAGCACTTTTGTGGTTTTTTTGTTTTAGGTTACAACCCCTTTTGATACCTAAATAAGAATATCTTAATAATTTGTCAGAATTTGGAAGGCTGTTTTACCTAGTCCAGTGATAAAAAGGCACAATGAAAATGTCTAAAACTCCGACAGTCCACACTAGCAGAAGGAAAACAGTTTGAGCATTTATTGTAAAAAAGGTAAGCTGTTATGAAAGTGTATTTTTAAATGCTATTTTTAACAGTAGTAAAAATATATAACTTGAAATAAAAATTGTTCCTCATCCTCCTCGTAGACCGTTCCCCCTGAAGGTGATAAGTCACTCACTACCCACAAATACTTGTCCTACTGCTAGTGTGTATTGTCGGAGTTTTGCTTTTAAATCTTATGTCAATAAGTAAAATTAAGCCATTCTCAAAAAGCTTATTGTACAAGATAAGCTTAGTTAAAGCTTAGTTAAAAAGCTTAGTTACAAGATTATTGTAACTTGAAACGATCGCCATTTTGTGTAGGGTGAACCTTTTGATGTCTGATTTGTGTTCTCCTAAGATATACCTTTAATTTGATGTACAACTCGACCTATGATCCTATTTAAGATTTTTCTCCGACTCCCTGCGGGCCGTCCTTCTAAGGCGGCAACAAAATTGTAATTGCTTCAAAAATTCAGTTTTTCTGGTTGAGAAACGATGTAAAAGGTTTTGTTGCGTAAATTGCAATGGTTACAAAAATATCCGTTCATATACTTTTAAGACACCAGTATGAAATAATGTTTGAAATCCTTGAAAATAAGGTTTAGGCAAAGACTACATTTTTTTATAATTCCACCACGCAGCTGAACCGCTGACGTGAGTTTGAACAAATTTCCAAAATTAAGTTTATAGGCCTACGTTTTAGGGTTTCAAGTAACAATTTGGGAAATAGATCTATCCACGACAGTGTTGAATAGCTGCAAAATGCTTCGCACGCCATTCCGCGTATTGGGAGTATCTTCAATACACAATGCAATGCGTGCTTCGTACGCTAACCCCACGATGGAATCCGTCACATGGCTTTGGACCGGGAATTGTTCGAATTTCCATAGGAAAAATGAGCTATTGCAGTGGCCCTTGTGTTAAGACCCAAGGTCGGGAGTAGCAAATGAGCACCGATCATGATCCCCAAAACACGTTTTGGAGTGTCATTAAAAATCATATATATGTATATATGTGTTCGCACTCTAGCGGCCGCATTTTAAGTCCGATTTGGTTCAAATTTGGTACACATGTTGGTTGTCTACGTCGCTCGGACAAGTTCGTTAGCAAAAAAAATCCAACAATGGGAAGCACGTTTTTTGACCGAAAGTAACTATTTTTTGAGATTTTTCTCACGAGAATGAATTTTTTTGGAGTTTTTTCTACAAATATAAATGTAGGATGTTATTCTGCTCATTTTGTTTTTTTTACGCGACCTTATAGCTCGCTTGGTTCCCCCAAAATCGATCGAAACATAAAATGCCATAGAAGTACCCGGTTCGAAGCTATGTTTGGAATTTCACCGTGAGGTTGGCGTGCGAAGCACGCAATGTATTGTGCATTGAAGATACTCCAAACATGTGGAATGGCGTGCGAAGCACGTAATGCTTTTTGTATTGAAGATACTCCCAATATGCGGAATGGCGTGCGAACCATTTTGCAGCTATTCAGCACCGTCGTGAATAGGCCTATTTCCGAAATTGTTCGTTGAAACCCTAAAACATAGGCCTATAAACTTAATTTTGGAAATTTGCTCAACTCACGTCAGCTTTTCAGCTGCGTGGTCGAATTATTTATAATTGTAAGATAAATGTAATATATACTTCAAAGCCTTAAAACTCCGACATTTTGAAACACCCGGTGTTTTATCGAGCTCTTGTGACGGACAGTTCCTATATCCGTGGCAACCTCAAATTTTCACAACTTTCCCTACCCATGCTCATACAGAGTGTGAGAGTAAGAGTGGCCGGTGTATATAATCAGCTGTTTGCGGTCAGCTGATAGACCACGGAGGAGATTGAATAACAAAACCGCATTAAAAGTCATTCATCCGTTTAGGCCGTGTACCGCGAAATTCTAAGGACATTTTCCTGCAGGTAGACGACCGACTGCACTATTCCGCGTGAGAGCGTCCTCTCTAATGTAGATTGAGTATTTGACAATCGGTTGAAAATATAATACGGCAAAACTAATATACTAAATATGGGAGGTCTGAAATGGGAGCATCGTTATTAGCGAATTTCCATACTTTGGACTGGAGTACTTCAAGGGTCTGTATTGAGGCCTTTATTTTTTTACTTTATCAATAACCTTAGTTGTATAATAACTTATCAATAAATTTATAAAAAAACGCAATTTTTTGAGAAAATCTAATTTAAAAGTTGAAAAACTTTAACATAGGGTCGTATGGGTTGCCATGTTGGTTACAAAATAACAACGAAATAGTAAATAAAGCGATCAAAACAGGTGTTTTTAAACAAGCCAATTTATACTGTTATAGCACGTTGGAAATAGAGTGGAATAGAACTAACTGAGATTGAGTACTATCCAAAATCAGCTGTTCATTGGATAGTTTTTAATTACTGTCAAAAAACAAGCTAATTTATACTGTTTTAGCACGTTGGAATTAGAATAAATTGGGCCTGATTTAACAATTTATTTTGTCAAAAAAAAGGTAAACTTGGCAAAGATGGATAAATTCTACTAGTCAATTTTATAATATTGGCCTGGTTCATTTCTGAAACATAGTATTGAGGTTATGTTAATCCTGCAATAATTTGTACTATATTTAGGCCTGGTTTCAAAACTTTGGTTGACAGAAGAAAGTAGAACTAGGACTAAAATCGTAATGAAAGCCTCTCACGTTTCTAAAGCATGTATTTCAGGTTATAATTAATCTTGTAGTTACTGTTAATATATTTAAGCCTGGTTTCATAATTTTTACAAACCTATGTACAAACCTTAGACGTACAATGTGTACAGATTGTTCATAAAGTCCCTTTACCCCCCCCCCCCCACATTATTTTTGTTACTGAAAATAAGTTAACAAAACTTTATATAGGCTATATTTTGTGTCGCAAAGCAGGACCTATTTTTTGACATATCCGACCCTCTATGATTTTGGGGGGTTTAGGGGGGGGGGGGGGCAAGGGTGGTTGGAATTTGCAAACATAAAGGTAGGTCATGTAATACACCATTGAAAAGCTTATTAAAAGAGAAACACAATGGCGCAAATTAGAGCTTAATATCTGGCTTCGTTTCAAAGTAATGGGCAATCAAAGTTCTGGAAAATAACATACAATCTACTTATTCCTAATATTAACAAATTAATAACCTCTTCGATGCTATAATAACAATATCATTTTCCAAACTTTGATTGTAAATTACTTTGATTGTAAAATAGCTGTTTTATTCGAAAGCTTAGCAACGCCAGTTTGTTTACATTCATTACCATAGAAACCAACTTGAATACTATGTGTAACACCGCTTAGTCGTCATTTCCGTGAACATATCAGAGTATACAATAATCTGTTTGCATTGGCTCGCCGCAGGGGTTGGTGAGCGAAGCGAGCAGGGGTGGAAACTAGTTTTGTAGAAAATTTATCAAACCGGTACACTGGTTACACAGGCTACAGTAAATGATTGTTAATAACGTTATGTCGTTAGATTAAGAGCTAAATATAAGCCATGATAGCCGTGGTTGTTAAGGCGTCAAAGCTTTATCAATCGTCACGGCAACCATCAATGGAAAAGTTCCGGGTTCAATTCCTATTGACCCCGAATAATTTTCTAAATGGTTTCTTAACAGACATCGTTGGCTGTAGTTCGGATTCCACGTAAAACTGTAGGTCCCGTCTTCATTAGCCGTAACAAACAGCAGGACGTTAAAAAAAACTAAATATTTCATTTTTCCGTTTACACACTTCCTCAGCAAGGGATATTTAATTATCTCGAACAATATCTGGAGATATCAGGGTAGCTCAGTTGGCAGAGCATCACGACGGAAACGTGAAGGTCCCGGGTTCCTATGTTTTTTCACTTGTAATTTAATTAAGAACTAAACATGTGCCTACATGTGCCTCTACTGCATTGCAGTTCAGCATATCCGAACTATTTCAGAGTTTTAATTAGTAACTTAATTAAATAACGGAAGATTTTCAAACTACTTAAAACATTACGATTTTTAAGTTAAAGTATTTTATATCGGGTATTTTTAACTAAAAGTGTAAAATTTCTAACCACAATTATTGCGTTTACGTAGACTTTACACTTTAAAACTTTTCACATTTTACTTTTTCTTCAGATACTACGAGTTTTTAACTATTACAGAACACAAAGTAGGTAAGTTTTACACATAAACAAAGTAGGTAAAAGATAATCTAGAAGGTTATGTAAAAAAAAACATCTGAGAATAAAATTGATAAGAATAATTAATTGTTGTGTAGGATTTGAGCTAGGACTCAGGTTTGGTACTATGAACATTTTTTAAATGAATTTTATCAAAAAATCCCAACAATTCAACACCATGTAATGTACGAAAATAAACTTTAAATATGGCGTTTGAGAATATAAAAAATGTTTTATTCGGTTTTGAACCTTTCTAAAGAAAATGGACAAATCAAATACTGATATTCTGGTGAGACCGAACTGTTTAAATTTTAATAGTCGCCCTTGTTAATAAGGTATTTCGCATTATAGCCTACCTAAAATTTAAGTCTAAATAAGACAATTACACGATTTTGAGTTATAAAGTGATCTCGAATAATTAGAACCAACTGACTTGGAGCTAAATATGTTTAATTGCACTTCCCACTTCATCTCATATTTTTCGCTTCGCTCGCAGATGCGATAAAATAAATAAAAGGGCTATCGGGTAAACGTCGTGCCTTACACCAATTAGCAATTACACGCAATTAAAAAAAGATCAGATTTCCGTGAACCAAATTCGATCTACGTATCCCTTTTAGGCTCACGTGAATTATTAGATATGCACCGATAAACGCTAAAAGTCCCGTTTGGCGGCAATTCGTTACTCGTAACTCCCGAACGAAAATACAAATTACAAATCCGGTTTTGAGGGGTAACATCCAGTACATTTCAGAATAATTCCTTCCTGTTTTGGTATATATTTAACGGTTAAACGAGCTTATACAGTAAAATAAAACACAGGCGATACTGTCAAAGTGTTAACCTGTGATCCGAATCGATTGTTGTATTTAAAATAGTCGCGTTTGACGTCGCCTCATTTTGTCCGTAATTTTTTCAATTTTTAAATAGGAAAACTGAATATTTCCGTGATAAAAATTAGTCTAGATTATCCTCTAAAATTCCTCTACATACAGACGAAAGTTTCGTCGAAATTGCTTCAGACATTCCGGAGATTAGCCCGGGCAGACAAACAAAAACATTAAAATGCACGTTTAGGTTTTGGTAAAGTGTGAATAAAGTATGAGCTTAGAAAAAAGTATTTAAATCACAGACAGGGAGACAGGTACTTCGATTTTATTACTTTCTCACTATACTATAGTATAGAGAAAGTATAGTGGTCGCAAAAAAATCGATGTTGAGATTTTTGTGGAAATATCCGTTTCGGGACCCCCTGAGTCCAAAAAAGTGTTTTTTACAAAATGTCTGTTTGTGTGTCTGTATGTATACAAAGCTAGAGCGAAAACTATTTGATCGATTTCGAACAAATTTGCACCAAACATGTCAATTAGGCCTGTATAGATGCACAAAAAAGGGTTTTGAAACATTTTGAAAAGCAACCTCCTTTTTGGACAAAAAATCCACAAAAAATCAGTTATTGTTTTTTTATAAAAAAACGGCTCTAACGATTTTGATCAAATTTGGCTTATTTGTAGCCTTTAATGTTCCCTACCATATGCAGAAAACCGTATCTTTCTAAAAATTTTTGTTTAGCTAATAATAATAATAATAATAACTGATTT
This sequence comes from Philaenus spumarius, assembly GCA_018207615.1. Classification (NCBI taxonomy): domain Eukaryota; kingdom Metazoa; phylum Arthropoda; class Insecta; order Hemiptera; family Aphrophoridae; genus Philaenus; species Philaenus spumarius. The sequence goes on along the minus strand of JAGFPH010020768.1, from coordinate 3,385 downwards.
TTTGGGGTTGTTTGGCCAAAAAGGGGGTTGTTTTTCAAAATGTTTCAAAACCTTTTTTCGTGCATCTTTATAATTGACATGTTTGGTGCAAATTTGTTCGAAATCGATCGAATAATTTTCTCTCTAGCTAATAATAATAATAATATTTATTAGTTAATCTTCTACTTTAATATCACCTCTCCTACCCCACCCACAATTATGAAGTCACAATGAATCTGTTTAATAATTTAAATATGTTTGTGAGAAAGTATGTGCCAGTTCCTGGTACCGTTTATTTTTTATGTATTAACGACTTTTATGAACATAACCAATAACAGTTGGAAGTTATGCTAACTTCTTAATTAATTTCATTTTGTGTATCCGTTTCTTGTAACCTAGGCCTACTTGAGAAAAGTAGGCACCAACCTTTTCCTGAGTTAAGACTTATATATGTATATTTATTAATAACTCAATGATAAAATAAAAAAGAACAGTTATTAAATAATATGTTAAGTAGCCAAGCGTTTCTGAAAATATAAAAATTTCGAAACAATCACAAATAATTCAACAATTATGTTCCACTCTGTAAGCCATTGCAAGTAACACTTAATTGGCTGGTTTTTATATTAAAATCATTTTTTAAACTCCTGCCCTCCAAACATCACTTAAAATTGGAATTTTTAATCAATAAAAAACTATTCAAAATGCAGAAGCAACTCTTTTAAGAACAAACTGAAATCGGTTCATCCGGTGCGATCGCTGAACTGGATATCGTGTTTGGAAATTATTTTCAAAATTGTTCATTCTACTATAATTTCACAACACTTTAAAAAAACGTATATTCTATATGTACTTTCAGAAATGAAAACAAACTTTTTCTTAAATTACTTAACTGTTATAAATAACATGAAAAATGCAGAAACAAAATGAAAATAAAACACAACTGAAACACTGTCCTAACTGTGAAATTAGCATCCCCTTTTTTGCGCCTTTGATAATAATTTTTAGCCGAGTCTTTTAGGAGAGTAATTATACGAGAAAATGATGAAATCTTTTTAGACTCTACCGGTTTTCAAATTAATTAAAATTTTTAATTATTTAAAATTTTCAAATGTTCAAATTTTCAATTGAAAACACACATTTTCTTTTCCGTTCACAGGGAATTTGTAAATTTAAAACTGAAAATTCATAAATGGGGCGAAATAGATTTGTTGGTAATTTGTTGTAAAATCAGTTCATATCTTCAGATTAAAAATAAAAATTCTGTGCGGTATTTTTCTTTTCCAATTAATCAACTAGTTGATACAATACTGACAATAAAATTATTGTAATTAACAATAACTGTAAAAATAACTTTAACAAAATTAGCAAGGAGCAACTTACCTTCACGTTAGGTTTGTACAGGGTTAAAGCCATAGTAAACAAATTGCCGTAAATCCAGATTCAACGTACCGTATTTTTTATACACTGAACTTAATAACACGATAGACTTGCGCAGTCGCAGTGTTGTGCTGCGAAAGTTCACCGCTATACTAAGACCTAGGACTACCGCTACATGTTGCCGTGAGTGAGAGGCAGTAGTGGGGATATCAATGGACCTGTTGCCGCGGTGGAGCGGTGCGTGGTGGCTTCGGAAATACAACACCGTACGGACCTTTTGGTAGGAACTAGAAGTTTTGTGAACGGTAGACCTCGCGAAAACGCGCAGATTTTTATAAAACATGATTTTGCCCAATGGGAATGATTCTAGAAACATGTGGCATAATATTAATTTTATGTTAGGGAGACATCAAACTGGGTTATATAAAAGTATAAGTTCCTCTTTTTACAATAATGTACAAGATCTGTCAAAACAATTCGTTAATTACTTTGCATCCGTTTGGTCCAATCACGCAAATTTGCGAAATACGAATGCGTCTTTTCATACACCTCTTTCAACGCAGTGCACATTGTCCTGTTGTAATACCGACATCAGCAATATGATTGCAAATCTCAATGTCATAAACAAAATGGCAGGATTCGATAAGATTCGTGCTAAAGGTATGAAAAGTTACGAAAGAAACTTCACAAATAATCTCAGAAGCTGTGATACAATTGATCAATTTGTTCTTGTATCGTCAATTTGGTTTTCCATTAATCATCCAGCAAGGCGTGAAAAAAGGACTCGAGAAATACAAATGATTGCACACGCCGTTTTAAATGCTTCCAAAGAATATTCGTGTAAAATTTGAAGAAAATCTGACCACGCATTCGGCCGTGATTGAGATATGAACAAATTTTTGACGGACGAAATGCCGAACGGTCATGAAGCCTAGTCCACACTTGCAAGCGAGAAACAACAATTTGCAAACAGTTTGTTGTTTCTTGTTTCATGTTTGTCCACAGTTTTCAAATTGTTTCGCAACTATTGGCAAACTGTTCGCAAACAAATGTTTGTCATTGTTTTGTGTCCACACTAGCTAGGCAGTGTTTTTCGAGATGTTGACTGAAGAAGACGTTCTTCTAGCTTGTGCTAGTTTATATTTAATTCTACACAATGAGGTTAGCTTACCCAGGAGAAGGCGATGGTGGACTCGCAGATTTCTTGAAGAAGGTCCGTATTACGGTCAAAACTTACGGTCTGATTTAAGGCTTGAAGATGGTGCAGGTTTCAAAAACTTTACTAGGACGACTCCGACCTATTTTGAGATTTTGTTGAGCCTTGTAGGTCCAAAGATAAATAAAAAATTTACACGGTACAGAGCACCCCTTTCTGCTGCTCTTCGACTAGCTGTAACTTTAAGATATTTAGCAAGTGATGAGTCTTCACAAGTTTGCAATATACATTCAAAATTTCAACTTGATGTCTCTGCAAAGGTTTAGTGAATGTTGTTTTTTATGTAAAGCTAGTGGACTCGGTAATGCTTCTATATTGCTTGATTTAATTTTAAGGGTAGTTATCAAATTTCATTCCTTTGACTTAAGTTATCGAATTGCAAATGGTGTTATGTCACTTAAGAATAATATTAGATAATACTATTTAGATTTATAGTTTGTAGGAAGTTAGTGCAATTTAATTTTATTGTATTAAACTACCCTATTTTAATCTATTTGATCGTAGTGACCATATTCTCTAAACAATTCTTTGGGGGGCGATGGTGGAAAATTTGTGAAGTTGCGACGGATACTTGAAAATTTCCTCTCGGTAGTTTTTGGGAGCGCTGATTTAAATACTGATCATGCGAAAGGCCCCCGGTGCACCGTGGGGGCGATGGAGGGGGGGGGGGGGGTTTGTGAAGTTGAGAAATAGAATTGAAAAATTCATCTCAGATTTTTTTGGGGTCGCTGATTTTAATTCTGACTAGTTGAAAATCAATTAGTTGCCCAAAATTCAGTGTTTAAACATTTGAAAATACTGTGTTGTGGA
>JAGFPH010020767.1:613-13919 GCA_018207615.1 Philaenus spumarius | reverse complement strand
CCGATAGGGAATCAAAAGGGCTACAAAAAAGGTGTCTTGACATTTTTCGTTAAAATGTACGGTTTTGGAGTAATTTAGGTTTGAAATTTTCAAACAGCCGCCATTTTGAAACGCATGATTCGATTTAATTGTCTATTTTTCTTGAGGTATATCATTGTCAGGTTAAACTTCATACCAAGTTTGAACTCAATCAGTCAAATCGTTTTCTAGGTACGAATTATTTTGTACAAAAAACAAAATGGCGGATATCTAGGAAACTAAGCGTTTTAGGACCTATGTTTATTGGAAGTTTTGTTCTTGTTTTGACCAAAAGAACAATTTGTGGAAGTCTGGAAACATAATTTGGGAACACCCTGTATAAGTTGGTAGCACTTCTTACTTACCGAAAAATCTGGCAACGTTTTTATTTCTATCGACTCAGCAAGATGACTGAAAGTTCCTATGTTAAACCTATTCAACTTTTGGTTTTATTATTCGTTCTTTTATACTTGTTTTGTATTATTCGGCTGAACTAAACTAACTTAAACTTAGTAAGATTTTAGTTTGTTGATACATAAGATACATAAGTTGATAACACTTTTGACTTTCTGAAAAATCTGACAACGCTGTTATATCTATCGCCTTGGAAAGATGGCTGAAATCGCTGTGTTAATACACCTATTCAACTTTTGGTTTTATTGTTCGTTCTTTTATACTTGTTTTGTATTATTTAACTGAAATAAACTAACTTAAACTTAGTAAGATTTTAGTTTGTAAATATACATAAGTTGGTAACACTTTAGAAGATGGCTGAAAGTTTGCTATGGTAATTCGACTATTCAACTTGTGGTTTTGTTGTTTGTTGTTTTATACTTGTTTTAGATTGGTAATAATTAAACATGGTACACTTTACAGATAGCCCAATCAAAAGGTTCCCATCGATGTGTTAATCACCTGCATTCGCCAATTAGAAGTAATGTAGAAATAATTCAACCATACTCTGAATGAAGTTTAACTGAGAACTCGATCGGATTATATTATGTGCCTTTCCTTAAACACGTCTTCTGTAGACACATTTCATAACCACTTTATTTACACATAAATTTGTTCAATTAATGTAAGTATAGCTGTAACCGATTGCTATTAATATATATAATATATTAAATCTTTAATTTGCTTTAGCAATCTTTAAAACAGTCAATAGTTGACAGCTGATTCTTTTATTTATTTAGTAAACGTGGATCATTCTTATACGGACATGAACACCAACATGGAATCCTGCACTTCTGTAACAAGGGTCATAAATTAAATACTTTGGAGCCATACTAAATATACAACAATCAAGAAGGACAAAGGGAATTTCTTGAATGACCAAATACAGTTTCAATCCAACTTAATCTTTGACTTGATCTTACCAACCTGAATAATCGGTCCTTCAGATAGGAAAAAAGCACAAGAATGAACAGTCACACACTGTGACATTAAAATGTGTTAAGTTTTTTAAATATTTGTTTGTTATAATTTTACTTTTTTGTGTACTTACAGCTCAGTCCTTTATTTTTCTTTTTTATTCCTTTAAAAACTTGACGCGCATTAACAAATGTAAAGTACTAGTGAAGTGTAGGTTTGATAATGCCTGAATAGAAAAGGCAAAACGTACGTCACCAGGGAATAAAAAAGAAAAATAAAGGACTGAGAGCTGTAAGTACACAAAAAAGTAAAATTATAGTTAAATCAACCAGTTCAGTAAGGCAATCAGAAATAATTTGTTTGTTAAATGTGTTTTCATAAACAATGTTATTTATCAGTGGCCTGTTTTAAAGTTCTGATGATGCCTGATAATTAGGCGAAACAGCTGTCAACTATTGACTTTTTTTAAAGATTGCTAAGGCAAGTAATGGATTTAATATATTATATAAATTTGTTATCTTACTTAATCTTTGTCGTTTTGTTCAGACGAATGGTCGAGTGAGAGATCAACTTTCAGCCAGGTTCGTAGCCAACAACATCGTGCCTAGTCCGTTGACGAGGCCTACGACCTTGAGCGACACACCGACTACTTCGCCTCCTACGGAAATCAAAGAAAGCAACACGGATACATCTCCGAACGCGGATGAAGCCGACATCGACTTGTCTCCAGCGAGTCATCCGCTATGGTTAGCTAAGAGGCATCCACATCTACATGCGCAGAAACACACACGACTGCCGACAGCATCTTATCTGAAAGACTTGCGTGTGCACAGGTATGCTATTACTCATTTATTTTATACCTACCTTACCAACCAATATAAGCAGGCCCTCGACTACCAATATGAAATCAGTAGAATAACTTAATGAGTTTTTGACAATTTTCAATCATAAGTGCCTTAAAATAAGATTACTCTCAAAATGTTTTTTTTTTCTTCTTTGAGGTTAACACACATCGTGCTAAAGTCGTAGTAATAATATAACTCTGGTATTTTTGGGAAAAATGTGGAAACCGAAATAGTATGGCTTTTTTATTGTTTGTGTAAAACGCATCCACACAGTTTTCTTTGGTTTTTTAACTAAAATTGACCATTTATTGCATATTATTTCTTTAAAAAAATTCTAAAATTTGTTTTAAGAACTGGGTAATTAATTTACAGTGAAAGCTAAACATAATTTTTAATGTTACTTATTTATTTATTTTATTATCAGCTAGGATATAATTTTTTTTATTTCTAATACAGTAAGACCTCGATAATCCGGCATGCTCAGGGACTGGTGATGCCGGGTTATCGAATATGTCAGATTATCGAGGTCTTCCTTTAAAATGGTTTAGACAGGGAATAAACGCACATGTACTGTATATGAACACGTAAATTACACGTTGAAACTACGTAACATTAACTGCGTAGAGAGATTGCCGCTAACTAATAAATTTTAAAAGCCTAAAACAAAATCATTTTGTACATAAAGTATTTATAATATAAGCTCTCTGAGCACTGGATTGTAACAAATGTAAAAAAAAGGTTCCGTATAATATCGTGCGAGTGACACGCTGATGTTATAATTGCGATCATAGCCCCAGGCTTCAAGATGATGAAATATTTTTCCTATAATAACCTGATTAGTTTTTTATAAGACATATCTAGCCTTCCTTTAAAATAATTTTGAGCATATATGAAGCAGAGGAGTTATGTGTTTTATGTTGTTTCAATGTCTTTTTTGCCGAAACATGAATATAAACAGGAACAGCGTTCGGTAAGGGGGAGTATGGGCATAGTAGTGAACAGCGGAGCAGACAAGTTGCGGCATAGTGATGCGCGATTGTTTGATGCTCGAGATGTTTGAACAATCGAGACAATCGACTAAAACATCACGCATTTCGTGTATCACTAGTTGGGTGTATTACTAAGAGAAGTAAACATAAGTCATAAGTGATTTTAAGTTTTACAGAATAAAGACTTTGTATATAGAAACTCGATTTTTAAAATTTTTACCCTAAAAATCACCGAAAAGTCACTGATTTTTATTTCTGGGAACTAGTAGATACCCTGAAAGCAGTTTTAAATCGAAGAACTATTTACAAGAAATTCAATGTATCTTTTTCCAGAGACTTCAATTTGTTCAAACAATCTTCATTAAGTGGAATACGTTCAACAAAACGGTCCCTTAAACGTTTTTAAAGGACGACGAGAGCACATTGTTTTGAATCGGTTCGATTTTTAAGAGAAATTTTGATTGAAATATTTGTTTTGGACAAGTTTATTGAGCAGTTGATTTTTACACGCTGTTTTTAACCGATGCGGAGCCAACAGACAGTGTAGACCGGGCTTAAATCACTCAATAATTACAAAAACTGCTATTTTTAATGAGTGCAAATTTTCAAGATGATTGATGCCGAACTATTGAGTTTGCTGGATTATCGAGGTCGTACTCTAATTACTTTTCTAATATAATACATATAAAAAAAGAAGAAGAACACCTTCATCATTCAATAGATGGCAGTCCCATGAATGCCTTGCTTCAAGTAGCTTAACATTTCATTTTTAAAGTCCTTTTCCTCTGTTATTGCTTTAAGTTTATGTGGAAGACAGTTTGTTGTGTAGGATGGCCCCAGAAACTGCTGGTGACTTATGATTTGGTATTGTTAAATCGTTTGTTTGTTTTTGTATTGTATCTATGTATCTGGCTATGGTGTACTTCTGTGTAAAACTTTGAATACATGATAGGCCTAACACTCAAAATGTAAAAGTTTGGAAAAGTTTGGATAGGGTTACATGATGGATATGTTTGGGCTTGTAGAAAATATTTTCAATCAAACAACAACTGCAACGAACATGCGTCTGCAAAGATAACGCTGTAATCACCCGAAGCGGAAGATATATTAATTTATTCATGTTTTATTATGAAATAGGATTACTTATAAATGTTATTATTAAATAGTGTTGAAAACTAAGTCCATCATAGTAAATATTTAATTTACATACACAGGATAAAGCATGTTACATTTGTATGGAAATACAGCATACAGATAATTTTACTTAACAAGTAATCAAATACTAAACGCATAAAAACACTAGGCAACAAGATACTGCCTAAAATTTTATTATCAGATAATAAATTTATCATCACTAACCGGCCACCCGACTGGTGGTCGAAAAAGGGCTTTAAACTTGGTATTGGTATAATGCAAATTTTGCTCTTTTACATACTGTAACTACAAATAATTCGACTTCACAGTTGAACCGCTGACATGAGTTGAGCGAATTTCCAAAATTAAGTTTATACGTTTTAGAGTTTCAACCAACTATTTGGGAAATCGGTCTACTTTCGAAGGCGCTGAATAGCTGCCTGCGTGTACGAAATATATTAGTAGAATTTATTTGAACCTCAGCCTCCGGGCCCGGCTCGGGTATTTCATTCCGCTCGCAGCGGAAAAACTCTTCGTCGGCCTCGGATCAGAAGACACATCGACAGTAAAATCCCAAGTGGATTTGAACCGGGTATTTTACATTTTGATGGATTTTGTGAAAACCAAGCGAGCTATAAGGTCGTGTAAAAAAAACAAAATGTGCAGAATAATATCCTAAATTTATTATTTTAGATATCACAAAAAAAACAGTTACATCTGATCAAACACCGTGCTTCCGGTTGTTTGATTTTTTTTTTGCTAACGAACTCGTCCGATTGACTTTGACAACCAATGCGTGTACCAAATTTGAACCAAATCGGACTTAAAATGTGGCCATTAGTGTGTGAACACGTACGTACATATAAATTTTAATGACACCTCAAAACGTGTTCTGGGGACCATGATCGGAGCTCATTTATTACTCCTTAGGTCTCACCATAAGGATCACAGCAATAGCTCATCTTTTCTATGGAAATTCACTAATAACTCCGACTAAAATGTTGTAATCCGTACAGATTAAAGGTTAAATGGCAATATTAACAAAAAAAGTGTGCAGTTTTCGATGTTTTGCCATATACATATATATAGACATCACTGATAAATTAGGTTCCAAAGTAGTGATACAAATGATATATTGTTGCCAATATTACTTTTTGTTTCAGACATTCCTTAACATACAGGGGCGCTATGCTCAACATCAACAGGTACAGACTGAGAGCCTCGTCCTGTCCTGACATATACAGGAACTCTATGACTACCATAGCCAAGGAAAAAGTAGAAGTAAGATAAACTAGAACGTACAAATAGTTAAACCTTTACACCATTTACTTCTATAAACTAGAGGCAGCTTTAATATCCCCTACTACAGTAACTAGCAGTACCGCTTTGATCTGTACAGTTTTCCAGATCTAAAAATTAGAATACAGCCCAACGTTGTTAGTCCGAACTGACTGGGGTCAAAGGCAGTCTGGGTAAAATGGGTGAACAAAACAAAATCCTTAAAGCCTTTGCGAGGATAATCGTTTACAAATTATGTTGATAGTACAACAATTAGGTAGGCTAAGAAAAAAAGTGGCCTGCAAGAAGATGTAATACCTAAACTGTAGGCCTATTTTTATATGGGAAACAAAAACTGTCTGGTTCGCTGACACAACTTTATCGGTTTTTGTGAAGAATAATAACCTAGAAAAATTACTGCGACAGAAATTTGGTCTAAAATTGATTAAAAATAAAACTCGATTAATGCAATTCAATTGTAAACATTGTTGTCAATTAAAAGACAACATTTAGAACCGAGTACTGACTCGTAAAAATTTCTGTGAGCGGTAATTGATGAAAACATAAACTGGAAATCAGATATTACCTTTATTTCAAATAAACTTAATTCAGCTTGTTTCGCACTACGTACTATTTCACGTATTTCCAGTCCGGATACAATTAAAACAGTATATTTTGCATACGTGTACTCTCACCTTCGATATTTTAATACTCTTTGGGGGAACTCGCCAGAGTCTGGAAACCTTTTTTTCTATTCAAAAGAGAATTGTAGCAATAATTTGTAATTTAAAGGTAAGCAATGTGCAGAAATTAATTTACAAAATTAAAATTTGTAACTCTTCCCTGTATATACATCCTGAATTTCTTGCTCTTTTTTTAAAATCAATTATATGGGTGTTGGTCAGTACAAGCACGGATTTTCCATGAGACGGCAAATGGTTCAATACTCAGTACACAGACTGTAACGTGCTGCTCCTCTGCTTGCCGTTTACAAAACAAAATTTATTAATAATAAAAAATAAAAATAAAATGAAATTTTGACAAGTTTTCTCTAAGTTGTATTTATTAAAAAAAATAACCTTCTTCATGTAACAATTACTTATGCTTTCATATCTTCAATTTATATAACTTACTATTTTTATTAATTACTCTATTAATTCAATAAATCTTTATTCCCTTAACCATAACAAAAACAATCAAACATAACCCCAAAATTGATAATAGGTTATAGCGTTGTCACATCTGTGATGGTCACAGCTGACAGCTAAAACTTTGTTACATATGTTTGCTTTAACATCTGTGCGTACAGTTGGTAACTACGGGGCGACTGGTCTTAGAAACACGGAATCTGTGTTCTACTCACAGAGACCCTGTCTCCAAGATTTGCCGCTGCGGCTCCAACTGACGCCATTTTGTTTCACCTTAAAACTACACTGACTTTACTTTGTTAACTAGGTTCATATTTACCATGAAGTACTTTACCAGGAAAGGAAAGGACTCAAATCAACGAAACATAATAGTTGGCATTTTTAAATTTACTCCTCCATAATTAAATTCATTAAATTTACAAAACAAAAATGGAAACTTTGGCAAACCATATTTTAAAGTTTAAATGATCACGCATTCACACATTCAACAAATCTTAAGTCTAATATACAAATTTTAATATCCTATTCCTAAGTTTCATGAATGCAGACTCTCTTTATTATTATTTACTTAAATTTATCTACTTACGTACGTTTTTTGATTTTATAGTGCACTTTTAAAAAAACTTACTAAACAAAGAATGAATTTACGTTAATTATTTTTAATTATTTTTAAAAATTCCCTTGAAGAAGAGTTTTATAATTCGTAAAAGTCTAGCCTCGTTATATCACTGAAGTTATTTCTTTTTAATTATGCAGACATAGTTCACTCCGAAAAACACGTGTTCATTTTTATAAAAATCACCAACGCTTGTCGGCCATTACTACGTTATGTCGAACCACGCCAACCCTAAAGTTTTCTAGAGTCGGTAACTTCAACTATTTTTGGTCCGATTTTCACCATTTTATACTTTTAAGTGAAAGCACTGGCTCTACAATCGATTAAACACATTTTAGTTGGATTTCCTTTGGAAATACCGCAAACTTTGTAGTTATTAAAACATTGTACTAGCACATCACCAATACGTCTGATGAGTAGGACGTCTCTCCAACAACTGAGAACCAGGCTTGCTTCGGTTTGACGATCTCATGCGCATGATGACGTAATTTCACGCGATTTATTTCCACCAATCATAAGCGTCTTCTTATTCTACTTTGTTTTATTTCATATCTGTTTTGAGGCTAATGTCTGTTTTATTATAATCTGCGTCCCGTCGTTGAGGCTATTTCTTGATGATGTAATCTTTTATATTTAAAACCTATTTGAATTCTTTATCTCTTATACTTATGATTTTTTATTTGTTTAACACTTTTTCATGAATGAATTACTATAAAAATAAACTTGCCTGCATTCCCCTTTGGATTTCTATGTTTATTAATTTTTTACATAAATTTGATTTTTTAATTTAGCCTAATTCATCTAAAATTTACAATGCTCCTCCCTTTACGTTACACCCTTTATTACGTTATTAAATCCCTGAAACTCACATGTATTACATGTATGTCCTCACATGTATCCTAAAGTTGTTCGAGGACGAGGTGCGCTGTTCTGGTCTCAAATTGTACAACAGGTTGCCAGACAATATAAAGGAAATGCCTAGCATTAAAGGCTTTAAAAACAAACTTAAAGCTTTCCTTGAGAAACTGGCATTTTACTCGGTGGAGGAATAACTTAGTTTAAAATATACAGTAGAACCTCGGTTATGCGTGCTTCGGTTACCCAAGTTTCCGTACTAACCGAGGCAAATAAAAAACACTTTTGTCAAAGTCAATTCTGTTAATTTACAAATAAATGTAAGTTAACTGAATTGATTTCGATTAAAAATTCATAGCTCGAGAGGATATCTCAATTAGTGAATTTATCGTAAAAAACTTTTGTGTTAAATTCAACAGAAAGAAAACAAAACTATTGTTTGCCGTCTACATCCTGAAAACATTTCCTCTCCTTACCTAATGCATTTCCTCTCTTTAGTACCCATACTACGGACGGGTAGTATACTGAATGGCGAAGCGTTCTTGGGCCTGTTTACACTCCCCTCCTTGTGGCATCGTATTTAGGACTCATGATCCTTTCCCACGAGTTGTTTCTTCCCCCTGCTACTGTATTTTGTTCTTTGTCGGTGCCAGTGTCAAACTTTGTGAATGAGAATGTCATTATGAGTGGAAAGCGAAAGCGTGTTGTTTTATTTTTAAATCAAAAATAGGAAGCAATTAAATGATTAGATGGAGGTGATTCAATAAGAAAAGTGGCAAGTAATTTAAGTGTGGGGAAGGTCGGGGCTTGGTGACAAAATAGATCGAAAATTGAAAAGTGGGTATCTCAACGTATTCAAATAAAGAAGAGGTGACAATCAATGAAAAAAAGCAAACATGAAAAACTTCAGAGGCATTATTTTTGTGGTTTTTACATTATCAAACCTTCTTTTTTTATTTAAAACTATATTATTTAAAGTAAAATAAAATAGATTTTGAAGTAAGAATAGCTCCAAATCAGCTTATAACGACTAAATGACGTGGGAATTCGCACCTCAATGGTTTTCTCACAGCCTACCATATTATCCGAGGTCTGCCCAGTCCCAATTACCTCTTATAATCAAGGTTCTACTGTATATAGGTTATTACGTTTATTTGTACTGTGTGAAGTAGTTTTTATATGGTATCGTATGTTTTATTTATATTGCTTGTATTATATTCTGCTCATTTGCACTGTGTATGTTGTATAATATGTGACAACTCAAATGTTAACTGCAGAAATGCTATTGGTACACCAAATGAGGCTAATAAAACTAAAATATTCTCCTGGCCAAATGACATGGCGATATTATCTATCTCGCTACTTTTATAGGCCAAAACATTTTGGACAGGAACTTGACTTCAAAGTTAAAACATTTTTCCATTGAGTTGTAACACTTTTACTTTGATTGCAGTGGTACTCAGGGCTGTGGGAGTTGTGGTACCTTCTCGCAGATATGCTGGATCTGTCACATTTTACAAACGTCCGTTTCCTCTTGTTTGCCATATCAAACTTCCTGCTGTACACTTGGTACGACGTTCCGTACGTTTACCTCGCCGACAACGCCATCGAAATGGGTTTCACAGAGACGGACGCGTCGTTTTTAATCAGCGTGATCGGCATTCTCAATATGGTCGGAGAGGTAAGTTACGTATACGTATTTTGTTAGTTCTAGCTGAAACATAACTTACACATTCGATAGGCCTAAAGTTTAATAATAAATGTTTTTGAAAAGACCATGTTCAACAGGTCAGTGGAGTGTCTTGATGACAATAACATATTGTTTTCAATGGAACAGTGAGACAAATAAATATGTTTAAAAATTATTTAAATAAAATACACCATTCCCTCGAATTCACTTGTGAAATGGGAGTTAACAATAGTTTAAACTTTCTTGATTTAACCATTACCAAAGTTGGAACCAAATTTGCTTTCAAAGTGTATAGGAAATCCACTCAAACAGATCATACAATACACGCCACCTCTAATCATCCCCACAACCATAAAATGTCAGCCTACAATAGTTTCATACATAGAGCAATCAATATACCAATGAACAAAGCAGATTTCGATCAAGAAATTAACATAATAAAACAGATAGCAATTTCAAATGGTTACGAACACACAATAATAGATCGACTTATAGCAAAAAAGAGAAAAAACAAAACCAAATAATAAAAGAAAAACCAAAATATATAAGTATTGACTACCATGGGTTACTTGACAACATTGCAGATAGAATATTTCGTAAACAAGGTTATAAACTGGCTTTTAAAACAAACAAAATTTGGATAAAGCAATCAAACCAAAATATAAAGAGGATTGTCCTTACAACGCCAGTGGAATATACAACATCATGTGTGACAATTGCGAAAAACATTATATAGGTCAAACAGGAAGATCATTCAAAACTCGTTTCAAAGAGCACATTCCGCACCGTAATCTTAACACAAAGCAATCAAAATTTGCTGAACATTTAATAGACACCGGTTATACTTACACCAATATCCAAAATAATTAGCAAATTTTAAATAAATGCTCCAAAGGACCAACCATGAACGTAATTGAAGAATTCCACATTTATAAAACCACTATTTTAGACCCAAACTCTTTGTTAAACGAAAAGATACATTTCCAATCCAAAGCTTTGTTTGACAGTATTATCAGAGCCGAACCCCTTCAATCTCCAAAATAAAAAAAACTAAAGAGAAAATAATTCGACCACGCAGCTGGACCGCTGACGTGAGTTGAGCAAATTTCCAAAATTAAGTTTATATGCTTATGTTTTAGGGTTTCAACCAACAATTTGAGAAATAGGTCTACTGACGAAGGTGTTGAACAGCTGTTTGTGTGTACGCAATATATTAGTAGAGTTTGTTTGCGCCTAGTGGCCTCGCGAGCTTGCACCACTTGGCTTTGAACCGGGTACTTTTATGGTATTTTACGTTTTGGTCGATTTTGGGGGAACCAAGCGAGCTATAAGGTCGCGTAAAAAAACTTAATGTGAAGAATAACATCCTACATTTTTATATTTTTAGAAAAAACTCAAAAAAAGTTTTATTCTCGTAGTAAAAATGTCAAAAAATAGTTACTTCTGGTCAAAAAACGTACTTCCTGTGGTTGGATTTTTTTGGCTAACGAACTCGTCTGAGCGACGTAGACAACCAACATGTGTACCAAATTTGAACCAAATCGGACTTAAAATGCGGCCACTAGAGTGCGAACACATATATACATATATATATATATATGAATTTTAATGACACCCCAAAACGTGTTCTGGGGACCATGATCGGTGCTCATTTGCTACTCCCGACCTTGGGTCTCACCATAAGGGCCACTGCAATAGCTCATTTTTCCTATGGAAATTCGCTAAAAATCAGTACTGAGACAAGGACGGGCCGGGTTGCACGTGTGCGAGATGCTATTTTAAAATAAACTTCATTGGCATATTCATGTTCCATTACGTGTGTTTATGTGTTAATGTTTGTGGAGTGTTTGTGTATAATTTATAGTTTTTTGACACGCATTAAACAAATGCAAATCATTTTAAAAATTTGTTTATAAAAGGTTTGAAAATGCGTGAAAAAATAGGCGAAACATACGTCACCGTATAGAAAGTGATCAAAACAGGACTGCGAGCAGTACAAGGAAGTAAGGTATTTAAGTGAACTTCTTTGGTTTGAAACATATCTTGCTGATGGATATGAGGTTGTTGAAAATATTTTTAAGGATTATCTGAATATTAGAAGTCCCATGGTCCATGAACACTATCTAAAATTCGGAAAAGGTGTCCTTCAAGGTTTCTGTTATTTGTTTGGTATAAATGAACAATAATTCGATCACGGAGCTGAACCACTGACGTGAGTTGAGTGAATTTACAAAATTAAGTTTATATGTTTTAAGTTTCAACCAACTATTTGGGAAATTGGTCTATTCAAGAAGGCGCTGAATAGCTGCCTTTGGGTACACAATATATTAACAATAGTTATTAGACTCACCGCCAGCATTAATTTGAAGATTTATCTTCAATTAAAAATGTCACATATGCACCTACTTGTTTCGGACATTTGTCATCCATCGTCGGGTGGCCAAAACACGTAATTTAAAACATTTAACACAAATTACAATTGCACATTCAATACTCGTGCACAATAAAACATATAAACGTCCACGCAAACATGTCTTTATGCCGGCACTACTCAGTGCACTGGGTGTCAGTTTTGTTGTCGGCAGGTGGTTTTCCGGTTTATAAGTTCGAAGATGGGGGTTTATCAAATTGTTTCTTATCATTTAGCAATCCATCCGGGTTTTTAGCTCATTATGATATATTTGATATTCTTCCATGTGGTTCATATAATTACCCTTTTTACATTTTAGTATTATTTGCATGTTATCATTCATGCTGTCATATGAATGATCGCAATTTACCAGGTGTTCCGCAAACTTTAATTTTTTGGGGTGTTTTAGTGCTTGGATATGTTCTTTATATCGCGTGGTGAACGAACGTCTTGTTTGTCCCAAGTCAAATTTATCACATGAACTACAATTTAATCTGTATACACCGGTGCTTGTGAATTTGTCCTGATTTTTGGTTAAGTTCCTGTTTAATTTCTGGTTTAGGTTGGAATTGGTTCTGAATGCTATTTTGTATCCATGCTGTCTGAAGACATTAGCTTTTGCATTGTTGAACTTGGGGTTGTGTTGTAGTGTTACAAATTTGTTGTCCTGTTTTATTTTGGGTATGGTGCTATTTCTCTTTTGATTAATTTTTCTGAGTATATTGTCTATTACAGTCGGTTTATAGCCATTTTGGTTGGCAATGTATTTTATTGTTTTTAATTCCTCCTTGTAGTCGGATTCATCCATTGGAATTGAAATTAATCTGTTTATCATATGGTTTATCCGGTGTTGCTCTAGATCAATATATTAGTTGAATTTGTTTGCACCTCAGAATCCAGCCCCATCACATGCGCTGCTTTGTTTCGCTGGCAATTTGCTGTTTGCACCTCA
>JAGFPH010020766.1:3709-13919 GCA_018207615.1 Philaenus spumarius | reverse complement strand
CAATAATCAAACTATATCTCACTAACTAAGGTTATAGTAACAAAAAAGTAATGAACTTAGGCACTACAAAAATACATAAGACATAAAAAAGATAAACGCATTGAAATGCTAGTCACTGTATTCTCTTATTTGTAAATTTATTTGACTGAATCACTGCCGTCATACAAACGCAACATGCAATAATAGTCCTAGGGCTCAGGCCTTTAAAAGTTTATAATTACCTAACTCTTGAGACTTCGTATATCTCTTATTTAAGTTGAGTAGGACAACATTTTTATTTGCAACAATTCTCGGTAGCGGGGCGTTTTCCTTTAAAACTTTGATGGACAAGGTTACCACTTAGTTATATATATATATTTTTATAAATGATTCTGAAAAAATCAGCGGTTAGGTACTAAATTTTATGACGTCATAATTTTGCCATGTTCGGGGTGTCGGATGCGCAGAAATGACCAATAATATTTGTCCGACAATTTTTTTTCGCTTTCTACATAAAACAAACTTTAGATTAAAAGAAACATTATTATGTAGGTTATACATTTTTTTAACGCATCAAATCAATGACTTTGCCGGGTTCTCAAAGGAAAACGCCCCGCTACTCAAGAGTTAGGTAATCATCAACTTTTAAAGGCCTGGGCCCTAGGACTATAACTTCAGTTTAAATGGAAACTTTAAAAGTACAGAACTACGAAGTTTGGTAACTCATAAAACACTAACATAAAGTTTTTATTTTTGTGATGTACTATTTCAACAAAACTGTGCTGAAGTTTTTAAAAACGTTATTAAACCTTCACGTTTTGCATTAGGATAAGTGAAAAGTTTACAGCTTTAAAGAAAAAACCTGCAACTAATAAGTCAACTTGTTACTTAAACGTTGGAACTTAAAGTTTCTTAGCGTAAGGAAGGAAGTGCATAACTTTAGAATAGATATTAAAAATGTACAAGGTATTATATAAAGACAGTGTGTTGCCTGAAAAAGTAAATATTTTGCTACTTATAAAGGAATGATTATATATTAGAAAATATTTATTTGACTACTTTACAAAGACTACGTTAGTAGTGTTCTCCCAAATGTCAGGCCTCATTTAAAAGTCTATTCAACTAGTTTTAACCAAAGCCTAAACGTTTAGGTCAAAAACTAAAACTTCTCAGACTTAAACTAAACTATATAAATAAAACTGTTTTTCCCTCAAAACTGTGGGTTACCATAAATACAACTTTAAAAAAACTAAAACTTTTCAAATATATACTACACTAAAATAGTATTTTTTTCTTAGCACTCAGGTTTTGCCATATTTTTGTGGAGGTGACAATCATCAGGAAATGATCCGGATCGATTGGTCGGGTTCAAGTATCCTTGCGTTTTGAGCGGAATTTCTTGGGACGCCTTCTCGAAGGTCTTCGGGTTTTCTGTCTGGCAGGCTCACTGATATTCATTGGTGTATCCGGTGAGTTGCACGTGGCTGTTTCTGTAGGTTTTGGTGGCTCGGTTATTGGTGAGATGGTGGGTGCGATGTCTTTTTTTTACGGCGATTTTTCTACTGGACAAAGCTGTATGTGAAAATGAACCCGGTGTCACTACCGATTGGAGCTGGGCTTGTCGGTGGTCTCTGTGTGCTGTAGGAACGGACTGCTTACCATGTCTCTTCAGGTAGTATGAGTTCTTGTTTTCTTTTCTTTTGTCTATTAGTAATTGATAGCGGTCTTAATTCTTGAGGGGTTGACGTACAATAAGCTCGGGATGGCGGCGTGGTTAACTCTATTAAATTAGTTCTGCCTGGGATTTTGGGGAAAAGTTCTGGTAGGAATAATGCCTTTATTCTGCCTTTCTTTGCTGATCTATTTCACAATCAAATTGGTACTGTCGTGGTACTACTGTAATAGTGACATCTGCTAACTGGGCTCCTGGGCCATAATCTTTTACTAGTTCGAAACCTGCCTAAAGGCCAAATTCCGTCCAATATAGGTTGGACCGGTATCTACGAGGACCTGGCAGCTTTTTCCACATAGTCCAATGCCGATGAAGAGTCAGGAATCTGATTGAACTGTCTGATTTTCATGAACTGGTCTGGAGGTCGGGTTGATGGCCTTTATGACACATCTTGCTGCTGCAGTGAACTCAACTGGCCTGTTGGTGTAACTTCGAGTAGGATACTCCACTCTTCTACATCTACATTCTTGGGCTCTTACACCCGTTTACCGCACCTAATTCAAAACATCGCCTCTAGTCTAATACATTGCAGGCATGATGTGTGCTCCTTTTTCCGATAATTCCATCATACTCCTGGTCTTTCTGCGCCTGATACGGCTTCCGTGGTCCTCTCTGGATATCTGCATCTGTGTGGAGGTTTATACCCTGTTTCAGAACAATAAGCTTGCGCTGCATTTGCTGGAGGGTTACATTTTTCAACTCTTTCTGAATTTCTTCATATACTTCTGTTTTTAAATCAAATCAGAAACTATTTTCTGACGACGTACATTATATTTTATAAGAAGGCAGCATATTTCTATATATCTGAACTAATTGGTCAGTAAGCGATATTCCACTTCACCTTCTCATTAATGTCATTAGAGCCATGACAAAATCCTTCTCTCTCCTTGAGTCCGGCATTTTATTTTTTGTTCTAAACTCTCCAAATATCTTCCAGGTAGCCATTGCAAATGGAACTCCCTTAAGAAATCTACCCACGTAAGCCAATCCAACCGTTTGTTTCTGTACGACAGCATAACGTTTCCACGTAATAGTTCTGGTAGAGCCTTTAATAGCTGTTAACCAGAAATACTGTAGTTTTCTTTTAGTTTGTGGATCCTTTCCAAGAAAAAAATCACATTCTTCTCGAGATCAAAATTTATGTTCCATTTGCAGACTATGTCACAGATGGTACCTTCGGGAATCGTAGGTGGTTGGTCGGTAGTCACTGGAGGCACTTCATCCAATGTAAGTCCTGCCGAATCTCCATCTTGAGTCGGGCCACCATCTCGAAGGAATGATACAAACCGTGCCCGTTTCTCTTTGACCTTTCCCCGATAGTCTAGCTCATCAATATTTAAGTAATACACCTATTCTACCCTTACATCACTGCTAGCAGGAGTACCAGCGGGTGGAGGATCGGCTTGGTGTTCTGGGACCCAGTGACCTGCTTATAATCCGAAGAGGTACTTCCTTTGTTTTCCATCTTCTAATACTGTCCCTGTTCGGGCACCAAATTTGGAACGGTCACTTTCTGGGAAGCCAACGTACCAATGATACTGTAGTCGGATAAATATACCAGGATTCGGGAGCCACAAAAACACTCTTGTTTATTTCAAATAAGTATTGCCTTAAGTATATACATTTGAATGGCTCTTATAATAAAAGTCTTATTAAGCTTCCCAGGCTGAATTGGAGGAGGTCCTTTGGGGAAAGTTAGCTTCAGAGGGAGCTTCATCACGCTACAGTATCTGAAGGGAAGGAAGGAGCTTGTGGGATCGCATCCTGGGAAAGAATGACCACTTAAGCTGACCACTGCTCCTTTTATAGAGGCCATCTCCCACTACACTTACCCATACTAACTATTTACTCTTAGTAGGCTCATCTTATCTTCTTATGTAAATACAAAATTTCTTCAACCACTTAACTCAACAAACTTTTCCGAAACTATCGATTTATTGAATTCTATTAGAAATGTTTCGTTACAAAAAGAAATATTGAAAATTAATTATTTAAAACAAAAGTTTTAGGTACGTCTTTTGCCCAATTTTAAGAGTTTTACAATAATAGAATGTTTTGCAAAATATTACTACATCATTAAAAACAACTCTCATATTAAGAAAGAATATTATGTTCTTACATATTACGTAAGACAAACTAACATGAAATTAGATACGGCAGGTTGTCATATGATACTAGTTCAAAATTATAGATAAACAAGGTTTTAACTCAAAATCACCTTTTTACTTTCTCCCCCTATACCATAGTATATGGAGAAAGTATTGTATTCGTCAAAATTTTCGAGTTTGAGTTTTTGGTGGAAATATCCGTTTTGGGTCCCCCTGAACCTAAAAAAGTGGTTTTCGGAGTGATGTCTGTGTGTGTGTCTGTATGTGTGTCTGTGTGTCTGTGTGTCTGTGTGGATGTTATCAGACCTAGAGCCTAAACCAGTCGTCCGATTTTGATGAAATTTGGTATGGAGGTACTAATCCACGGTATCTCCAGGCGTTTTTTTCATTTTTGTGAATTTTTTATTTTTAAGGGTAATTTTCCCATAAAAACCCTTAAAATAACGGAAAAATCAACTTTTCTCAAAAACGGCTCTAACGATTTTGATTAAAAATTTATAGTTTATTAGGGACCTAAAGTACTATAAACTGTAAAATTTTGATCAAAATCGTTCGAGCCGTTTTTGAGAAAAGTTGGTTTTTCCGTTATTTTAAGGGTTTTTATGGGAAAATTACTCTTAAAAATAAAAAATTAAGTTCCTATAATGAGGGAGAAAGTATGTGTCAGTTTCCTGATACCGTTTATTTAGTTACACTTCTTTGCCAAGTAAGTGATGAATTGGTAACATTGCTAATTGGTCTTAAATATTTTCAAAAATACAGTAGTTAGAAATTAATTTACGTCAGTTAAAATATTAAAATCATATGCGTTTGAAGGAAGTATGGGAGGTGGAAGAGAGGACGAAATAATCCTAACCTCGCCCCCAAAAAATAAAGTCATTTTGATGTCATATCATAACTTTTTGAAAGCGATTTGTAAGCTAGGAAATTATAAAACGAACTAGGCAAAATAATCAGTGAAACAATATGCAAAGACTTTTCTGTATATAATTTTGCGTCAGTTCTCTTTTTATAACTATACTAGAGGGCTACGCCCCCGCTGGCTTCGGTCGCCAATCCTCGCGGTGACTCGAGTCTAAGCAAATGCAAAGAGGTTATTTTATATAATTAGGCCTTACTATATATTATAATATTATTTATTTTAATTAGGATGTAATATAACGGTTTCTTCTTTTTAAATTACTTAATTTATTAATTGTTCATTCTCAAGCTTTAAGGAAAGTATAACAATCAAAATTTTGACTATATTTTCACTCCTAACAGCAAGCGACAAAATTTCAATCTATGATACTTTTTTACTTTCTCCCCCTATACCATAGTAGATAATATGGAGAAAGTATTGTATTCGTTAAAATTTTCGAGTTTAAGATTTTGGTGGAAATATCCGTTTTGGGTCCCCCTGAACCTAAAAAGTGGTTTTCGGAGTGATGTCTGTGTGTGTGTGGGGGTGGGTGGGTGTGTGTCTGTGTGTGTGTGGATGTTATCAGACTTAGAGCCTAAACCAACCATCCGATTTTGATGAAATTTGGTATGGAGGTACTAATCCACGGTATCTCCAGGCTTTTTTTTCATTTTTGTGAATTTTTTATTTTTAAGGGTAATTTTCCCATAAAAACCCTTAAAATAAGGGAAAAATCAACTTTTCTCAAAAACGTCTCTAACGATTTTTATTAAAATTTTATAGTTTATTAGGGACCTAAAGTCCTGTAAACTATACAATTTTAATCAAAATCGTCCGAGCCGTTTTTGAGAAAAGTAGTTTTTCCGTTATTTTATGGATTTTTATGGGAAAATTACTCTTAAAAATAAAAAATTCACAAAAATTTAAGTTTCACGAAACTTATGTTTCTTTCATACACTTTTGGTTTCATGAAATAATATTTTATTATATTATTAAGTGCCTATAATAAGGGAAAAAGTATGTGTCAGTTTCCTGATACCATTTATTTATGTATGTTGTAAGAAATAAATGTAAAAAAATTAAGTTTAATAACTTTAAGGAAAATATAATAATTAATTTGTATTGTTTTAGGGGTTGTCATATTTTCACCCCTTAGCAGCACGCGACAAAATGGAAATCAGTTTTCTTTTTCTATGTATCTTGTAAGAAATAAATGTAAAAAATTTCAGCTCTCTAGCTTTAAGGAAAGTAGGCTATAACAATTAATATTTATTTAAAATAAATTACAAGTGAAAAAACATGGACCTATACCGGGATTTGAACCCGGGACCTTTACGATTCCGTCGTAACGCTCTACAAAAAAAAATTATAATAATAATAAATAAATAATATATTGTTTTAGGGCTTGTTTTAACAATTAAATAAAAATTTATTCTAGCACATGTTACTCAAGGATAGTACAGTTTTTTATTAGTAAAACTATTTTTCCATCGGTTCAGTAGTTACAGAGATTACCCCTACATACTACATACAAACAAATAAATAAACAAATTTTGCCTCTTTATAATATTATGAATAATAATCCCAAAGCTAAGAATATGGTATACATGTTAAATGTTCAAATCAAATTATTTCGTATATTTTATAACAGCAGTTATAATAAAGGTTAAAAGAACCAGCAAGGCTCAGGTCTACACTTTAGTAAAAACCTAACCTAAAAGTTACAAATTTAAATAATTGCTTCAATGTTTGAAATCAGCTGATAATGGAAATATTGGAGCAAACAGCTGTTATATGTATCTGTTATTTTATTCAATTGGTTACTATGGTAATAAATGTTAATACATGTAATGATTCATCAGTCTAAGCCTAACCTAAGATTTTTTCTGTCTAAATTTACAAATAATGAAATAAAAAAGATTTTTATAAAAATAAATAATAGCCTATGTTACTCAGGGATAGTATAGCTTTTTATTATTAAAACTATTTTTTCAATCGGTTCAGTAGTTCCAGAGATTACCCTCTACATAAAAACAAACAAACAAAAAAGAAACAAATTTTACCTCTTTATAATTTTAGTATAGATATTAAGATATTTAATTCCAGAAATGGTAGCTTTTCCAGGAAATCTAGAATAAAAATAGCATCAAAAGAAATTCGTTGTACATAAATCAAATAATATTAATTTTTATATTAAATTTACTTAAATAAGCTTAATGGTTTTAAAATTTAAAATATTTTTTTCTTTTATGTTTGAAATTATATATGTATACCCTATGTAAAATTTAAAAACAGTTTATTTAAGTTATAAAGTTTAATTAGATGATTTATAAAAATTTTACGTTGCTTATCAATATATTATTAAATAAAGATTTTTCCTTATTAAGTGATGATACAAACCTAATTTAAAATCAATACATTTTACATAAAAACTGAGATCATTGTGTTCTTCACACGCGAAATTGCTAGAGAAATATTAGCTTGTATTTTACGTAAAACTTTTAACACGCAAACGTGTCACTTTCGACTGAATTAGTTCAATATTTATAAAGATATACATTATTTTGTGCAAACGTATTTGATACTAGAAAACTAAGAGTTTCTAGAAAATTTGTATTCTACATTTTTTTTTAACCTGGCCCACAAAACAATTTTCCAAAGTTTGAAAACTTACTAACGGGACTTACTGTATATTCCATTGCATCGTACTGCTTTGAAGTCAGAGTGTAGCAATTACATCAACTAAATGCAATATCTATGGAAACTGTGTGTTAACAACGCTTTAGTATTAACACAAAATATTTTCAGTAATGTGTATACCAGTAAAATATTTGGTATAAATCAGTTTATAAAATGTACAAAACTTGGTGTGATTAGTTTTGAACTGAACAAATAATTTAACACTAATCCAGCCTTACATGACGTTGTTATTAACGGACAATACTTTCTCATTTAATTGAACCACAACCAAATTCTGATCATATTTTGAAAATTAGTATTCTACTAGAAATTACATTCTTTCATTTCATTGAAAGGGTTATTGATAATTATTATTTTTACAAAACAAAATTTTTCACTTTTAAAAATAATAAATGTTTACTTTTCCCTAGAAAATAATTAAAATAATAAAATCTTCAGATTAAACACGTTATAATTAAATGTTTAAAAACATTTCTGTTAAGAAGATGATTTTAGTAAATAAGTAATCGATAAACAATAGAAGATTTTCGCTCAAGTTATCTTAGTGTGAAATATTTCAAGGTTGTAATTTGATTCGTCTCCGGGAAAGCAAAATGTGATTGGCTTAACCTCAGCCGTCAAGCAGAGTATCTTGTGGTGTTTAAACATGAGTTAGTGTTGATTGCTTTAAACCCCTGCTACCATATTGTGATTTTATCCGTTTGAGATCGTTTTATCCGTTATTTGTTTTATCGTGTTTATTTTATTGTTGAAATCGGTTTTGTTCATTGGTATTTTTAATGCTCTTTCTAAGAAACTGTTGTAGGCTGCCAGTTTTTGGTTAAAGGAGGGGTTGGAAGGGTTGTGGATTGTGTGATCAGTTTGCGTAAGGTTTCTATATAAAAAAAATGGAAAAATTCTTAGTACCTTAGTATGGTATTCATATCAGATGTTAAATACTGTAGTATACAATATGTAGGCAATATTTGTTACAAGGTGGGACTTTTAATAAATAATAAAAATTATGTAAAACCCTCTTATTATTGTAATAATAATCTTGTTAGGATATTAGTTAATAATAAAGTTAAGAAAGACTTATTGGATAATAGTGATGTTTACAAAATTAATTGTAATGACTTTAATAGTGAACATGTAGGTCAAACAGGTAGATGCATTAAAGCGAGATTAAAGGAACACATATATATTGTGTGAAAACTTATTAGATTAAAGCAATACTTGATGTTGGACATTGATAATTTTAAAGTCTTATATATTAAACCAAAAAATGGACAATTAAATCGTTTTTAAATAGTATAAATAAAGATATCTGCTCTCAATAACCATGCCTGTAACATACATGAACAAGTACAGGGAGGGGGTTCATCCCCGTTGTTGAATCCCATTTTATTTGCACAGCTGTCAGTTATTTGTCCTTTTCAGGTACTCCAAGGTTAGCCCGTTCTCTTGCTATCCTCCCCACCCTCATAACAAATAACAAAGATGTCATTTTTAGGTATTTCATATTGCTTCTATGCATTAAGTACTGAAATATTTTTATAATTATAGTAATAATAGCCTATCGCTGTAATGCAAGTTATGTTTGATTTAATCCATATAAAGTATTAAAAGAAAAATATTTATTACGTCAAAGCTTGGTTTAGACTTCAGAAGTGGACTAATGAAGGACAGCAATGACATGAAAAAAAGAATTTCAAATTATCTTTTTAATAAAATAAAACTTCATTTAATCACTAAATAAACTGAAATACTTTCCTTTTAACAAATGTGTTGCTCTCATCACCAAGTAATTTTTTGGCAATTTTGGAAACACTATACACACACATTATTTTAGTTTATAACATTGCAATTTAACACTATTATATAATTACGTAGCCTATTTTTTTTTTTAAACAAAGTTATTTCTATCTGGTTTGATTTTATATTATTATTAAACACTCCTTCCTTGTAAGCTATGATAATTTCTATGATAATATCTAACACAAAACCCCCAAACATTTTAAATTAGCACGTGAAGTGACGGGGTATGGTGGGGTGGGGTGGAGTGGGTCAACGATCTAAAGTCCAAGTTTGGGAAAAAAGTACAATCCGAGTCTTTGAAGAAAAGTACAGTCCAACGCGTTGACGCTAGCGAAACCTGTTGGCTTCTCGGGGAAGTAGTCTTTCTCGGTGACTCATAAGCGTCGCCCTCAAAAGCAATACGGTTTCGCTTCCTATAAGTGTTAAGTATTCATGGGTTTTAGGTATTTCAGTTCTTTGTTATCTGATGATGTTCAATGGTGATACAGCTGTAGCAAATATGTTGTTGCTTATTGTGAAATTTACGTATAAGTTTTAATTTTAACCTTATTCTTAAAAAATGTCCTCCAAAAACTGTTAGATATTAATGATGGTGTAATTCACAACAGCTGTTAGATCGTAATATGGTTATATAATCAAGAATATCAATTAAAATAAAGTAAACACAAATTTAGCTTGATATAAGAGTTAAATGAAAAATGAATATTGTTAATTAACAGTAATATCATTACTAAAAATATTCTGTGAAGCCTAGAACATAAATTTATAGCAACATTACATCAAAAATTCGATACATCCACAAAAAATAAAGCTCAATTTCAAATATTGTTTCACAGTTGTATATACACTGTAACACAAAGAAAGATAAGTATAAGTTGTATATATACTATAACACAAGGAAAGATAATTATAAGTTGTATATATAATTTAACACAAAGAAAGATACGTATAAGTTGTATATATATACTATAACACAAGGAAAGATAAGTATAA
>JAGFPH010020762.1:0-13922 GCA_018207615.1 Philaenus spumarius | reverse complement strand
CGAAACATTTTCAGACGAAATTACGTCAAGTAACGTTGCCACAGATAACCCTTAGAGAATCGCAGAGCCAATCAGCCTTTTCGAACTCATTTACTCCCCAAAATTATGTTGCCAACTGGACACTTGAAATTTAGTGCATAAACGTATTCTACCATAAAACCTGTAGGCAAATTCTCAAACACTCAACATCCACTACATTTTGAGTTTAAATAATTTTCCGAAACAGTTTTACCGTAAGAAATACTATGTGCAGAATAGAATAAACATGAAGGTGTGACTCACTCGCCACGTGTTCCGTCACTAAACTAATAACAATAAAAATGGCGGGAGTACGTTATATACAGGTGGAAGGGTCACAGTATTATAGTATGACACGTCTTGCAATATATTTTTCCATAATTTTTTCACTAAATTTTTAATCAACTGTAGTTTTTCTCTAAACAGGTCCAAATAGAGAAATGGCCGGTGGTGATTTCCCGGATTAAAAGTTTTCATTGGTTCAAGGATTTGCCGAAAATTGCGAAAAACCAGAAAATATATCCTCACATTTTAATTCATACCAATTAATTCTCTCCCGCTTTAGGCCTAGATAATACATGAAATAATAACTAACTTAATGAGTAATAAGCCTCATTAGTTTTCTGAACACCTCTAAGTTTTATAAGACCCTAAGTAAAAGACACAAAAAATTAAAAATGTCTTCAATTAACATGTAATATAATAAAGGCCTTTGACTCCGTTGACCATAAAATTTTACTGAGTAAACTCTGGAATGCAGGAGTGCGGGGTGTTGCGTATATTTATTTAGTTTTCTAACTACTTGGGTGAAAGATCTCAATGTGTCTGGGTTTCAGGTTGTCCAAGTGAACTAAAACCTGTTGTGTGCGGAGTTCCGCAGGGCTCTGTTCTCAGTTCAATTCTATTTCTAATATATGTTAATGATTTATGTGAGGATGTTTTTAATGGTAGTCTAACAGTTATGCAGATGACACAGCATTGTGTTACAGTGCAAAAAATAGAAAAGACCTAATTAGACAAATGCAAGAAGACTTAAAAACAAGTTAAATTGCTGGTTTGCTCAAAATCAAATGGTATTAAGTAAACAAACCAAATACATTCTCTTTCAAATTAAACAAAAAGCTAGAAATAATCAGATAAATAATTTAATGTATAAATGCCCTCAGTGTAGGAGTTTTCTTTGATGATAATTGTTCTTGGAAGGTCCACATAAAACATTTAAACTCTAGAATGTTAGTAGCTCTAAGGAAATTATACATATTAAGATACTTGTGCCCATTATTCTTTAAAAAAAAATGTTTATTTCAGCCTAATTAAGTCTAGACTTGAATACGGAATAGCTTGCTGGGGAGGGACTTATTTAAATTCAATCAAGCCTCTACTCATTATTTTTTTAAATTGTTCGTACTCTGTTAAAAAAACTAAGAATTGAATCTTCATTTCCGTTATTCAAACAGTTAAGAATTTTCCCTCTGAGGCATTTGTATATTTTCAAAGTTTTAAGGTTGTTTTTCCTGAGAGGCAGTGATAAAAAGATAATATATAGAGAAAATAAGAAAAACCTAAGACACCCCAATAGTTTTGAACAGCAGAGGCCGTACATGGAGGCATTTAAAAGATCTTTCACCTACATGGCACCAAAACTTTCAAATAATTTACCGCCTGAAGTGATAGACTTAAAGTCATCATCAAATAAATTTGTTAAAGCGGTTTCTTGGGGGGAATCGTCACATCTTCAAATTTTATATTGATTTTAATCAGGAACATATGAAAATTCCCCCCCAAACTGTGAAAAACACCCCAAAAATTTATTCCCCCCCAAAATTCTGATGGCGCAACTTGCGCCATCAAACCATGCTGTGGGCACCCCTGTACAAAACAAACCTATCAAATCACAGTATGCAATAACTAATTCATTCATATTCCAGTATCCGACAACCCCATGTAATATCCCGAGAATATGTGTAATGGGTCTCACTTTTATTAATTCTCATTATTATTAATCCTCATTCTATAGAAAATAGTTTGTAAATGCGGGGATATAACAGAAAAGACCCGATTTTTGTATAACAGTTTATCTAACTTTATCTATTGTAGAAAAAACTTGAATGCTTAACAAGCAGTTCATGGATTTTAATAACTTAAAATAGGATCAAACTTTAAAAAGCGTAAAAATAGTGTAGAGTAAGGATACAAAATTGAATTTAAAAATGCACGCTGTAATTTATTCATTGTTTATCACTTTAAAAATACAGTTTTGAAATGAAAATATCAAAAACGAATTGCCAAAAAAGTGAGGTTCGGTAACAAGTAATAGGGTTTTCGATTGATCCCCGGTTTGTTAAGGTGCGATTACATGACGAGTATTATTTTAATGTATTATTACTTCATTTTGATTTAAATTTGTAATTCGATTCTTTTTTTTTATTCAATTCAGTAAGATTCAAAATTATTTTTTGTAATTTTAATAATAAACGTTTTGTTAATTTTTGTAGAATTTTTAGTTACTTCTTTTTAAATGAAAATTTTCGTAACGTCAACTTTCTCGTGTACTAACTGAAAGAACGCAGATAGAGCTCCTATGGAGCTTCCTGGCAGCTATTTCGGGAATATAGGCACGTCTGAGAACAACATTTGGCTTCGGACGTTAACTAGGCTAGTTATTTATCTTGACCTTTTCATTTTTCAAACAATAACATATCAATTTTTACGCAGTGCACTACTTTTAATTTCCAAGCCCACCCTCAACATTTTGTCGTATTTTAAACTACCTATTTTCGTATTTCAGAAAAATTGGCTAAATCGCATATTAGCCGTCATAGTACAATTTACACTTATAGCCAAAATTAACCTTTTTTTCTGTTCCTAGAAGTTTCGATATACGACTTTATTCAACGCTGCGTTGCTGCGTTTTGTCATGAGTGACAACCGTAAAAGGTTCAGTGGGGCTGAGTACCGCAAACGGACGGCCGAAAAATCGAAGAAAAATGAAGAAGTCTTAGCAAAAACTCCGAAGTTAACTACGTTCTTCAAAACAACGAATTCCGAAGAAGTTGAAGAAGAAACTTTGACAGCTTATAATGACCTAGAAGGTATTGTTGTCATTTATTTTTTCAGTTCATTCACCAGCTGACTTAAGGCTTGATATCTTACCAAAATGATCATAAAATTATAATAAAATATATATATATATAGCATCAAAATATGAATCTGGCTTTTACGCTTACAAATACCAAAAATATTTTATTGTGCAAAAGTAACCGATATACTTAGTTGGAAATCAATAAAGTGTTTTATCAACTAGCACAGAACAAATTTTCTAAAAAAGTTCTGGGAATACATCAATAAAATTTTGTAGTCTAATGAACTTTGTCACTTTTCGCTGAAGATGCTGTTTCTTTTTATTTGTGCAGATTCCAACTGTCAGCATGAAGACGACTCTGATTCCATGTCCGATCCGCACACACAAATGAAAGAACATGAAACGACAGACAACAGAGATATTCCACCTACTAAGAACGTGGACAATATTCCTTGTAAAGAAATCTTACCAATAAATGACCTAACTGATCCGGCAACATGGATTATCAATGACGAACTTCGTGATCATATAACTCGGAACGGTTTCGACCAGAACATCAATGCTGATTTTTCTGGGTCCAAAGGATGTATAATGATTGCAAGCGCTACTTTACGGCTTCTTTCTTTTATCGAACACTCTTGAACGGCGAAAAAACTCTACGACCATGGCTTGCCTACTCCGTTAGCAAAGGCAGAGTTTATTGCGTTCCATGCCTTTTATTCGGGGAGAAATCGTCTTATGCCAACGATGGGTTCAACGACTGGAAGAATGTTGGACATAGCATCACACATCACGAAAATTCTAACGCTCATCAT
The DNA here is from genome assembly GCA_018207615.1 of Philaenus spumarius. NCBI lineage: Eukaryota > Metazoa > Arthropoda > Insecta > Hemiptera > Aphrophoridae > Philaenus > Philaenus spumarius. Next base: position 10,007 of record JAGFPH010020762.1, on the reverse strand, counting down.
GATTGCCGTATTCAATTCAAGGACAGAGCTAAAATCCAAGGAAGAATCGATGCAAACATCACACTTTTATATGAGCAAGAACTTTCTTACTGGAGAAACGTTTTGAAAAGAGTCGTAGCTGTAATAAAAAGTTTAGCCTCACGGGGACTTCCATTCAGAGGTGACGACGAAAAATTTGGTTCACAACATAATGGCAACTACATGATGCTACTAGAATTGATCGCTCAATTTGATCCATTCATTGCTGAACATATTAACAGATTTGGGAACAAAGGTAGCGGCAGAACAAATTATTTATCAAAAACGATTTGCAATGAGTTCATCGAGCTTCTGGGGAAAAAGTCCTAGATAAAATCGTAAAAGAAATCAAGGTAGCCAAATATTACTCGATGATTGTTGACTCTCCTGATATTTCTCATGTGGATCAGCTGTCATTCATCATAAGATATGTGAGAGAATATGGAGTTCCTGTGGAGCGTTTTCTTCAATTTATCGAAAATCCAGGACACAAAGCTCAGAATCTTGAACATGCTATTTTGTCAACGTACGAATCCCTTAGCATCAATATCAGCGATTGTCGAGGACAAGCGTACGATGCTGCAAACATGTCTGGGCCGTACACAGGGCTTCAAACAAGAATCAAAGAAACCAACAAATACGCTGATTATACGTCTTGTGCTGCTCATTCTTTAAATTTAGTTGGAAAACATGCGGCAGAAAGTTGTCCGATGGCCGTAACGTATTTCGCAACGATCCAAAACGTTTACAACTTTTTTTCTGCATCAACTCACTGCTGGGAAATCTTGACGAAACACTGTGAAAATTCTGAGTCTCGTCGAATAATTACTGTGAAGTCACTGTCAAGCACTCGGTGGTCAGCACAAGATGATGCCGTTCACGCTCTTGAACATCATTCTCCAGAAGTCATCTCAGCTTTGGAAGAAGTAGAAAATGATCTCACTGAAAAATGTGTGACGTGAAACGAAGCCTTCAGTATTCGACAACAACTTGAATTATTAGAAACTGCATTTATGCAACAGTTGTGGAGCTTTATCTTATCTTCCCTAAATTCTGTGAGTAAAAAATTACAAAATGTCGATACAACGATCGTTGAGGTAATTGAACTTTTTGAAGGTTTGAACAAAATGATTAGTGATACACGTGAAGATTTGATTTGTATGAAAAAAAAGCGCTCGCTGTTTCCGAAAACCAAGAATACAAAACGGCTACTACGCGAAAAAAGACAAGAAAACTTAGATGCGATGAATCGAGAGATAGGGAAGTTGAACTCGTTAGTCGGGAAAACTTTAGAATAAATACTTTCAACGTCAGTTTAGACAAAATTGTATCAGAATTACAAAAAAGAGAAAAAGCGTACAAAGTCCTTTATCAGAAATTCTCAGTCATTACAGACATGCATTGTTTGAATAAAGAATAAATTTATGCAAAATCTGCTCAGTTGATAAATTTCTACGATCAAGACATCGAAGCATCGTTTGCAAATGAAATGATTTTATTTAAAAGTTATTGTGCTAAAAAGAACATGGAAAAAAATTCTCCTATAGATCTGCTAAAATTAATAAGAACCAATGAGCTCCACACAGTTTTTCCGAAAGTTGATATAGCCTACCGAATGCTTGTTTGTACACCCGTGTCAAATTGTAGCGCTGAACGTTCATTTTGCGTGCTGCGGAGAGTAAAAAACTATTTGAGATCAAAACTGGTTGCGGAACGATTAAATGCACTTGCTTTGTTAACTATAGAATCAGATTTGCTCATGTCTCTAGATTGTGATGACATTATCAATAACTTTGCCATTCTAAAAACAAGACGTAAAAATTTGGGCCAATAAGCAATAATTTTTGTACAAAAGACAATAGCATAAATAATGGTATTGTTGAATGACATTAAGTCATATACCTCATTATTATAATGCTACTGATTATAATAAAATAAAATATTTGCTTTCAGAAAAATGCATTCTATTGAATAAAACAAACTAATTCCACCATTTAGGAAATTTCAATGGTGGTGGAGGGGCGGCAATTTCGGCAACTGCCTAGGGGCGGCAAATTTCTAAATCCGGGCCTGCATATTACTATTGATTGTCGTAAACTGTTTAGGTAACAGAAATAACAAATTTATCGTAATCATTCTGTCCACACCAAGATAACTCATTTTAATCACTCATAACTATATTGCTTCAACAAGCAACTTTCCATCTACACCAGTTTAGTGTGTTTCAATACTCGTATATACTTAAACCCCATAACTATCTGCAAACTTTCTGCAATGCCAGACCATTTTGGTGCGTTTTGCAAGTAATTTTAAAAAATTCGTCAAATATAGTAATGATTTCCCAATCCAAAATTGTTCAACAGCTTTTTTTGTAGAAAAAGGTGTAAAGAATTCACATATTGAATTAAAAATTTGATTGATTTAAAATTTTAAAAGTTACTAGGTTTGGAAGCTCAAAATTTCCAGCAACAGAAAAGTAAATCCACCTCTAGGCCTACATAAAAAGTACGGTAGTATTTTTTTTTAATATAAAAAAATTTTGTAATTTAGTTCTAAATAGAAGTTTTGTGTTTCTACTACAAGACTGCCAACAAAATTAGGCCTAGTTTGAATAGTAATTTAGGAATATAGTTATAACTTACAAAAAAATGAAATATTATTATAACAAATTTTAGAGATTAAATCATAGAATTAAACTGTATACTTGAAAATTCTTATTTTATAAACTTGTTTCACTTTGTTTTTTACTTGTTTCACTAAATTAGATCAAATAAACAAAACTCTCTATTATTGGAGGTGGATCTCTGTCTAACATTATGTATAGGTCGATACTACCACCACCCTTCTTCGATACAAGAGCTTGTGTTCTAATATACCGTCATTTCCGTGATAACAACAGAGTATACAATAATCTGTTTGCATTGGCTTTGCTATGAGGGGTTGGTGCGCAAAGCGAGCAGAGGCAGAGCCACTAGTAAACAAACGTATATAAAAATTTCTGCTATATATTGGACTCACCACATTAACTTTATAATTGTTTTTATATTGTAGTAACCCGGATCTAAGGCCTAGCCTACAACCAAAATACTGGTTGACATATGAATTCTAAGCTAAGCAGTCCATTTTTATTCAGGGACCGTGTCGAAAGATTTTAGTTAGTTTTCTAAACTGATAGTATATGTTAAATCTGACATACCTCTTTAATTAAAAAAGAAACCTTGACTTAAGATAGAAAACCGGTAACCGCGAACATCCTGACACGTGAAAGCAATCATTGACGACATTAGGGCGTTGTTCCCTACAGATTATAAAAACTAAAGACAACCTATCGAAAATCTCACTCATTCAGTCGCAGTCTCAAAGTATTCTCCAGGCTAGAGTCCAGTACGCTTCTCTCCGAGATGTCGCTAGTTTTCAACAAGTTACTGTTAGTAACTCTATCTTCTTCTTCTTCTTCTGTGGGCGGTCCGAAACCTTAAGCACGTCAGCCTCTTGGGCTTATTGCGCTCCCACTTAAGGATGTTGAACCCTTAGTTACCCTTGTCGAGATCCATAAGCCAACTAAAGGCCAAGATTAAAGGCATAAGTGTAACAATTGTATCAAGAATCAAATTGAAAGTGATCTGATGTAGATCAAGATATTGAGAAATGTATTCTTTTAAAATGTACTCTTTGAAAATGTATTCTCTTATTATCTGTGAATAAATAGTGTTTCACAAACTTCTCTTGTTTTTATTATAATGATACCAACTTTCTGAATTGTTGGCCTTTCTGGTTTAAAAAATAATTCCAGTACCAACAAAAATAAATATTTTGTTTCAGCCTTATGCAATTAAACGGTGGGAAATGTTACAATGGTGGCAGAGTGGTGCGGATTAATTAAGGGTGGAAAGGGACATAAAGGAATTTTTGTTAATTAAACTGTTAAATTAAACTGAAAAAAATTGTTTTTTTGAAAATATTTCAATGTCGAGTTTAGAAGATTTTATTGAGAGTAACAGGGAGATATTGGTTTCAGTTGTAGATGTACTACTAAAGAACTTAATTTTAATTTGTGGACATTGTATTAAGAAAAGTGAAGTTTTTTTACTGGTCACGTATGATAACAAGGCTAAGTATAGATAATTAAGAGCGTGGACTTTCAGGAAGTTTTTGATGTATAATGGTATAGCTTGGAAATTGCCCGAGGAATATTTGGGGTTATTCGACTATGCTGACTACTCGTTTAAGGTGTCGGGAGAGCGCATTCTAAAGGCAGATGCGATTTTAATGAAAATTGTTAGTATCTATAAGGTAGTCACCGAGTGACTCATTTAGGGATGATACTGGCATCTCTAAAGGACAGGTAGTTTTAGAATTACAAAAAACGCAGCAAAACCCATTTCATTTAAATTTTTGTACTTCTCAAACGAATGCTTTCAAAATTCTAGTTATAATAAAATTATGAAATTGTTTTTGTAAAAACAACAAATTTGAATATGGCGAGGCGAAGTAAATCCAAGTGGTGTTGTGCAGGGAGAAAGCGTAAACTAAATTGTTCCAGAAAAAGGAAGGCGACCACTAAAAGATGTTGTCGAGGAGGGATTCGCTCCAAGGTTTATAATTATATTTATTTCAATATTAATATTATACGAATTTCCCGATTTGTAACTTAGATTTAGGCCTATAAATAAATAGAGGTACAATGAAATGATTTAATTACTTAATAATACAAATTGAGTACATATGAGTATTATTTCGGGGTTCAATGTTTATAAGTCTTTTTGCTGGCTTGCTAATGATTATAAACTAGTTGTAACACAATTTCTTTATAAAGTCAATAGCCTATATAACAAATTAACAAAATTCTTAAATTATTTCTTTACTTAGCCTAATCAATTAATTGTGATTGATTCGTATGTGATGATTGAATGATGATTACAATTTTGAACTTATGCTAAAATTTTCTACTTAAAATAAGATTGTCCTTTGATCAATTTTTAGACTGAGAAAGTTAATGATGTTATTTGTGGGTAATTTTGAAGAGGTATAAATTTTATAATAGAAGGTCTGCAGAACTGATGTGTTGTGATGACTAATTCAAGTTGACTCACCCAAATGGCTTGGTGGATATTATAATTTGATATTCTATTTTTTTAATTTTTTTTTAATACTGTACTTGATATTATTTCTTCTTGCTTCCCAATCTAGCAGATTTATGTTGTATATTTTAAATTGTCTGCCATCAAATAAAATAAATAATCAACTGTTCTCCAACAAAGCTAGTAACAAACTCGCTACAATTAACCACCTTCTTCTTCCTCTCTACTCCAACTATCTTCCTCTTCTTCCTCATCAACGTTATTATTTCTTCTTTCCTTTTACATTATGTTGGCCTACACTTAAGACTATATGGTTTTTACAAACATGATGAAATCTTATTACTAATGCTTTTGAAATGGTATATGAATATAATGGGCTATGTGTTTTTTTTTCTTTTTCTTTTTTTATGAGTATCAGGGACTGATGACTAATGAGATGATCCCTGATATGATGTAAAAACTGCTTATGAATAAACACAAATTTTTTGTATCTTTACAGGTTACCTTGTGTAACCGAAACTGGCGGAGAATTTCCGTCCATCCTTTTGTAAACTTCCTTCGAGAACTTAGAAAGCGAATGCGGAAAGCCACGATCAGTTGCATAGCACGAGAAGGTCGTCGTATTTGGAATAAGATGTCAAAGCGAAGGAAGCAAAAATATGTAATGATGGCGTGCAGGGCACGTAAACGAGGTTACCGCACATAAGCCAGTACTATAAATAGTTTTGAAGCAAACTTCCCAGAAAAAAACGAATCATATAAATTATGACAGTCCTAATTATATTTGTCAATAAATTTACTTCATGTGTGTTTACTAAATGTATGTTTTAATTTTAGTTTGGAAATATTATGTTTCTTCTTTGACATATAATATGTAGTTTTAGGCATAGTTCAAACATCAATACACTGGATATTACGTTTGGAATAATGTAAAACTAAAAGGTGTTACATAGTACATCTGCGTTGTACATATTTACAATAGTCCAGTAGACAGAGCTAAAAAAGTGGGGTCTGCTGGAAAAAATTCCGAAGTTAATGGAACTTTTACAGGTTGTTCGGGGGTGCTGTGGGATGACTGTGTCAAGTTTTCCAACTCGAGGACCCCCAAGGACTGCTACATAGGGTGGTTTGGACGAAGTCAAGCGAAGCAACATTTCAGGTAGTCTGCCAAAACTACGTGGACTACATCAAAAGGCACTTTGGAAGCAATGTCATAGAGGGTTTTGATGGTTATCCTAATGGGATAAGCTACCAAAGCACCAAGGCAGTAGAACGTTATCGGCGTTCCTTGCTGAACCCCTCTACTAAGTTTGTGTTCTCCAAGACAACAGCAGTCAGCACCATCACGCAAGAAAAATTTCTCTCCAACGACACAACATAACGATACTGAAGGGTGAACTGAAAGCCAAGAGAATCCAAGTCAAGCAGGCAGTAGAAGACGCTGATGTGCTGATCGTACACACTGGTGTCTCAGTTGCCGAGGATTACGACATTACAGGGGAGGGCATTGATCTTCTGGTGCTGCAGAATGCTTTGGGGGTTTTCAAAGAAAAACGGCTACTTCTAAAAGAGTGGGCAGGGTAACACCCCAACCATCCTTTATTCTTCCCACTCTTTCAAACACGGGCCACAAGACATACTGTTACTGCACGCGATAAGTGGCTGTGACACCACTTAGCACCCTTTGGCATTTTGAAGAATAAGGTGATACAGACGTATCAGAAGAACCCCAGCCTCTCCAAGATTTGGAGATTTTCAAGTTCCCCGAGGCAGCTCCAGCTCAAATTGCTGACATTGGAGAGAAGTTGGTGAAACTGTATGGCGGGACCATTGGACATGACAACCTCGATGACCTGAGATACAGCATTTTGTGGTTATACGGCTAATTGATACGGCTAATTGTGGTTTTCAAGATAACGGCGAGATATGTGACAGCACTGAGTTAGGCCGGTCCTACATTGGAAGCGGAGTCGATCTGGCCACCAGACCCAACCCGGTTAGACCAAACCAGTCCAGACTCTTCGCTCCTTCACCGTAGCTAGTTTTCAGCCAGGAGCGGAAGAACCAGTACTGTGTCAACTCTCGATTAGGAAAGTTGTCTATTACAGCTGAAAAATGGACGAGGAACTAATTGATTTCATGTTATTGGACAGGAATTTATTATTAAACTCACGTAAAAGAAAACGGATTCATGAGTTCAATGAAGATCACAGTCAAAGTGAATTTTACACAACCTGCCTACCTATGCGTAGTCACCCTGATATTTTCAGGACTTTCCTTACTTGCTCCCACAGTTTTGACCTCAAATCGCGGTTGTGGTACTGTTTGTCCCTCTGGTCCCGTAATACTAATCGCTCACGTACTAATTCAATTAACATACCTTTATCTACCATAAACACAAAAACCAAGTTCAAAGATAATGTTAAAATGTACCACCTCGACCTAAGCTTCCGTGCAACTGGAAGAAAAAACAAACCTGTTTGATTGTTGTCAAACCAGTTCAGACCCGACTCCCCTCCTCGGAACGAGCACTGGCTCCAGTATAGGAGGGAGGATGGTGCGTCATGTGTTTGTTTTCTTCAGACCCGAACAGACCCGCTCAGACCGTCTGGTCAGGAAAAATTCCGCTTCCAATGTAGGATCGGTCTAACGGAATCGTAGGCCTATTTCAGTGGACAATAGAAGTTTAACGATTATACAGGGTGTATCGGAAAATAATGTTTGTGTTCCCGAAGCAAATGCAAACAAATTTAAGCATAATGTAAAAGTATTTGTTTTAGTCGCGAATTGTAGCAATGAAAAATTGGTTTTAACTAAAAATATTAAATTAGGAGATGCAATACCGGTGACTAATGAGGAAGTTTGTGAAAATAAAATACAGACCGAGAAAGGAAATAATGGTTAAGTAAATTTATTGCGGAACGTTAGGAATAGTTCCGTATTAAACCGCAAACAAAAAACTTGGCTAACGCAACCGTGTAAGGAAGCGGTAGTTGGATCTATCCGGAAATTAGGATCCGTCCCAAGACCGCAAGGTCAAGATAGCGAGACAACTTTACGGAAATTAGACCACTTGACTAATAAAGAGAGGCAAATAATTTTGCCTGTGTTCGAAGAATTTAGCGACTTATTTTATGACGGTACGGGTACGTTAGGATGCACGTCTAAAGTAACTCACCGTATTGATACAGGGGTTGTAGCTCTCATAAGAAAATCCCATATAGGGTACCCTATAACCGAAAACCGATTTTAGACGAATGCATTAAAGACTTTCTGGATAAAAACGTGATTCGACCTTCTCAGAGTCCTTGGGGCTCACTCATAGTAATCGTAGCTAAGATGTCGCCAGATAACGGGCCTCAAAAATGGAGGTTCTGCACGGATTTCAGGGCCCTAAATGCAGTTACAAAAGGGAATTGTTATCCACTTCCGAACATTGCAGAAACACTCGATAGTTTAGGTAACAGTAGGTATTTTACAACTTTGGATTTACCCGCAGGCTACTACCAAGTGGCCATGACGCCGGAGGACATTGAAAAAAACAGCGTTCATAACTCCTTATCAACAATTTGAATATTTGCGTAGGCCTTTTGGCCTTTCTACTGCAACTAATACCTTCCAAAATTTAATGAACTCAGTTTTCATTAACTTCGTATTATAGACGCTTCATTGAAGGTTATGCTAAAATAGTTAAGCTACTAACGGAATTAACCAAGAAAAACGTACCTTTTATGTGGGCCAGTGAGCAACAAAGCGCGTTTAAAGCATTAAAAGAAAGGTTATGCACGGAACCCGTTTTAGCATATCCTAACTTTACGAATCCCTTTATTATTTCCACAGATGCTTCTAAATACGCAATTGGCGGAATTTTGTCGCAAGAAACCGAGAGTGGAGAGTGGCCTTTAGCGTGTTGTAGTAGAACCTTAAACAAAGCTGAAATAAATTACGGCACTACGCGGTTAGAATTATTAAGCGTGGAATTCGCTACAAAGTATTTCAGGTGTTACGTGCAATGTTTATTGGGATAACTATTTGAAACCTTCGGTAAACAAAGAACTTTGGAGTGAAGAAGAGAAGAAGCAAACTTAGTGGACATAACAAAAATATAATCATGAAAACTTGGTGCAAATAGCCGAAGAACTGGGCACAAATCACTCAGCCATCCATGTATACTTAAAACTTAAGTATAATGTTTTTCTTAAGTCCGAGTATTATAAAGAGGGAGCGAACATGAAGAGAATAACGAAATTGCGACGGCAGCAATGGTACGTCATATGATGGATATCATAGTAAAGGCTACAGCAAAATTAAATGAAAATCAAACACCCGTGATTACATGTGACCAACCTGTATATGCTATTGGGAAACAACCACAATGGAAATTCCCTGACAAGTATGGCGAGGATCACATCATACTCATGATGGGTGGCCTTCACATAGAAATGATGGTCATTAACCTACTTGGCAAGTGGTTAACTGGCAGTGGATGGACTGAATTAGTAGCAACCGCTGGTATTGGAAGTTCTGGTGTTGCAGAATCCTGCCTTACATCGTCGCATGTAAAAAGATCTCGGTATGCACATGAAGTTACTTTATCCGCCTTGCATTGTCTACAGGTAAAAGCATTCAACAACGCATGTGAAATAAATTCCAGCATTAGTGGCGAAGGGATTAAACTGTGGATTTTGTCGAAAACATCTGAATGTCCTCAGTTCCAATATTGGAACACAGTCATCAAACTGGAATCCCTTTTAGTGCAACTTGTATTGAGTATTCGTACATCTAACTTTACAATGTACGTCGATACTTTGGCTCAGTTATGTCCGTGGACATTAGCGTTGGATGCAGTCCACTATTCTCGTTGGTTGCCAGTATTTGTACGCACTCTACAGGACCTTCCAGAAAAAC
>JAGFPH010020759.1:0-13925 GCA_018207615.1 Philaenus spumarius | reverse complement strand
ACATTAAAATTGACAAGATATTTCGTATTAAATGTATAAACAAAAAGTATAAGGGAAACAATTGCAATAAAGTGTAAACCTAAACACAGAATTATCTACTTTGTAAAACTATGCTCAAGATAATCATGTAAAACATTCATAAGCTACTTTACCACTACCAGCGTTACTTCCTAAAATATATATATTTTTTATACTTAGGACTATACAAAACTACTTAGTCTCTCCTTTTTGGAACATATAAACATTGTAAATATTGATAATTAGGCGCAACTTTACTAACCTAACAGAAATGCAAAAATAATAATTAAAAAAATACCTAAAAGGTTCTAACCTATTTAGTCACAGTATGTTTACCTGTATTTAACATTTAACAGTAGAATGCAAAAATATTCATTGTCTGCAAAAATATTAGGTTAGAGTCGAATAGTAAAGTTACGCCGATAATAACATAACCTTAAGATGCCTACTGATGGTTATCTGTTTATTTTTTTACAAGTAATTAATAGTCATATTGTACAAATGGTGGGAGTGGAACGATAGTTGATCATTTAATATGTCATCCGGCGTTCCTTTGTAGATCTTAATTCGGTAGGCATCTTTGCGTCATACCATCAGTACATTACCGATTACGTTATTTTATTTTAATTTATGTATATGTGTAACATTTTTATTTAAATGTACGACGATCTCATCGAAGTGTATAGGATCAGATGATAAGCTCCGAAACATGTAGTCGGAAAATTACGACAAGACTGACCTTATTAACGTAATTATTATGGTATCAATAATTAATAGAGACTTGGCACCACAATCATGCAATGCAAATTGTAAATGTCGCAACAAGAGATCTTATTTCAAGATGTGAAATGTTTAAATTAAATGTAAGGTGAATTTGAAAAAAAGGCTGTACATCAATATAATGGCATTCAAAATAAATATGAACATTAGTTTATAACTTTTTGTGAGTACGGTTGCCATCTCTGTCACAATAATATGTTCTCAGTTCATAAATATATATTAACTAGTTACTTATTTAAAAAAAAAAGAAAATAAAGCCTGTATTTTCTGTTTAGACATTCAAACAGTGACAATGTGTATAGGTTGGTAGTACTACTCACTTTACTAAAATAAACTCAACAGGGAGTTGCGCTTAAGTGTCTACTTTTCACAACTAAAGAAAATGACGAGCATATTACAGCCTAAGTTTCCAGGGCACAACTTTACTCTTTGACCCTAGGCTAACCTATGGCAACAGAAATGAAAGAATAATAATTTTTAAAAAATAAAAGGTTCTTACCTATAGTATTTAGTCACGGTATGTTTACCTGTATTCAACATTTAACAGTAGAATGTAAAACAACTTTGTTGTCTGCAAAAATATTAGGCTAGGGTCAAATAGTAAACTTACGCCGTTCCCAGAAAAAAATACCATCAACTTCATGCATACATATTGACAATTTAGCCTTCAAATGTGTAAGGTTAGGTTTTAAAATAAATCAAAATGTTATTTCTACGAAATACAAACACTTCTTTCTTACTTCTCACCTGCGTAACTTTACTATTCGATTCTAGCCAATATTTTTGCAGACAACGACGTTGTTTTACATTCTACTGTTGAATACAGGTTAACAGGGATTAATTAGGTTAGGTTAGAACCTTTTAGGTATTTTTTTATTATTATTTTTGCATTTCTGTTGCCATAGAGTCGAATAGTAAAGTTGCGCCCTTCTCACCTCTTATTGTAGATCTTTTAATAAAGAAACTGTTCTTTAATTCATTAAGAGTAGAAAATGTAAGTTATGTTTACACAAATTTTCAATACATGTACATGTAATTAAATTACAACACATCCGTGAACCCCAGTGTTTCCACTTTACGACGAAAAGTTCCCCTCGCCATGATCAAAATTTCCCCTTTTTCCCCTCTATTTCATTTAATTGTCCCTGCACTTTTTTCCCCTCACTACACAATAAAATATTTATCTTCATTACTATCTTATAATGAATGGGTTTTGTATTATTTAACTTAAAATACACAATTTGTTATTTTAAAGTCAACAACTAGGTGCAGAATACATCACCGACTAACATTAACATTTTTTACAATTAAATGACTAGGCTAAATCGAATTTGATTCAAGAACGCGTCCGATTTACATCCGGTGTTTCCAACTTTTACGTCCTGGAGGATGGAGAAATATTTTTTGAAGTCCGAATATTGACACCGGTGACTCCAATTAATTAAATAATAACACTAACTTTCAAAATATTAACTAATAAAGAAAACAAATAAAAATGTTGCTACTCGATCGCTACCTATGAATTTAAAAAAATGTATTCCAATTGTTTATGAACGTTTAAATCTTACCGATTCTTATGGTTTTTGTACTTTTCCGAAATATTATGTCTATGTATAGCACCGGCACCAAATGCAAAAAGGTCCATCAAATGGGCCCTGTTTGAGCTATCAGGACTTTTATTTTTTGAAATGCTCGTATTGGATTCTTTTTTTATTTGCAGCAAATTGCGATTTGATACAATTAAAATTGCAAAAGTTATTAATAAAACACTTTTTTATCAGCAGCGAGGTCATTTAATAAAAGTTTTTTTAGTTTTTGACAAATATTTTGGGAATATATAAAAAATTTGTGGGCTTATAGGCCAGTCGGTAAAGGTCAATTTAGACCAAAAGTACCAGTAATTTGCAATACGGCTGAATTTTTTTTATAAGTACATTATAGTATGTAGATTATCATAAAAAAAAGTTTACCAGTCTATCGATTTCCCAAAGTCGAAAATAAAATCGATTATCATTTTTTCTTCGATTATCCTTAATATTTCGAGCTGGGATGAAGATAGAGAAAAATAAAAAATACCACCGTGTAGGGAAGGTATTTTTCAACAAAAAAGGTCATATTATGTATTTATTTCGTCCGAGCAATGGTTTGTCTGGAAAAAATCGATAATGCAGGTATGTATTTTGCAGTAGGGAAAATCACTAGAAGGGGACATCTTATTCATATATGAAGCGTTAGCTCATTCTAAATTGGCCAAATTTTGATATATCGAATTGAAACTTGGTATAGAAGTTAAAATATATATTTTAAACATTTATGCCGAGTCTCAGCTTGTTAGCTTGAAAATAACCCGATCTAGAGCCACTTGACTTATCAATGGGTTTCTTGATTTTAGGAGTACCGGACCCACCAATTCATTTTAAACAGCTCCAGTTTAGAAAATTTTCAAAATATCAACCTGAAAGTTTTTTTACAAGTTAAATATATAGATTTAAACAAGATCAAGGAGTATAAACCTTTTTTATTATTTACTTTTCAAAGCACAAGTAACTTAAAAAAGTATAATTTTAGACCTTTTTAGATTTTTCATCAAAACGCTTGAGTTAATCGGCTGCAGATTAGTCAATTTTTTAAATATAGTTTTTAAAATAAGTGTAGCAAAAAACAATTGTGTTTTTAACTTCTGTACCAATTTTTAAATCGATATGTTCAAAAATGTCGAAAATGGAGTCGTTGAATCCAAAAGTGTTAGGCCTATAGTTAAAACGAGATAGGTAAAACAGAAGACCATTTTCAAGCGCCTCGTTTTTAAAAATAACATTAAAAAAATCGTTCATACTTACTAAGAATATTTATCCTGGTGTACTCAACTTGTAAAACAAATTTGTTGTTGATATTCCAAAAATTGACGAAACTGGAATAGATTGAAATTAGTTCGTGAGTCCGGTACTAGTAAAATCGATAATCGAAATCGACTCCTAGATCGGGTAATTTTCAAGATAACAAGCTGAGACTCAGCATAAATGTTTAAAATATATATTTTAACTCCTATGTCAAGTTTCAATTCGATATATTAAAATTCGGCCAATTTAGAATGAGCCAACGCTTCATATATGAATAAGATGTCCCCTTTTAATGATTTCCCCTGCTGCAAAATACATACCTGCATTATCGAATTTTTTCCAGACAAACCATTGCTCGGACGAAATAAATACATATGACCTTTTTTGTTGAAAAATACCTCCCCTACACGGCACCTACACGGTATTTATTTTCCTCGATCTTCATCCCAGCTCGAAATATTAAGGATAATCGAAGAAAAAATGATAATCGATTTTTTTTTCGACTTTGAGAAATCGATAGACTGGTAAACTTTTTTTATGTTAATCTACATACTTTAATGTACTTATAAAAAAAATTCAGCCGTATTGCAAATTACTGGTAGTTGTAACCTATACCGACTGGGCTATTAATCTACATCAAAATACCCACCTTCTGTCGAAAACCGCATGTTCTTAGGCCAAACAGGGGCCACGAAATTTAAATGTTAATTAAAAAAGGGTTTTTTGTTAATAACTTTTTATTGCGACATTTAAATCTCGTTTATTTCAAACAACGCGGATGAAAATTCCTCGCAAAAAAGTATAGCTATTTTTTTGCTATCTATTATACTTTTACTTTTTGAGTTATTTCCAAAAAACCCTAATTACATAAATTAGGGGCTTACTATTGAGCTCATTTGAAAGCGATTTAAAAAAAAAATCGGAGTTCGCACGTTTTGTCCACATTTGCCTTTTTTTGAAGCACTGCAAATGGCCTAGTAAAACATAGTAAAATGGAACAACATAAGCTGGTGTGGGTTGGGCCATATCTGTTTCCCACAACAATGAAAATATTGCTAGGACACAGATTAGTGGTGTTATCTAGTTTACAAAATAGAAATGTTGTATGGGCCAACTGTGCCTTTAAAGAATGATGTTAACTCAAATATTAATTTTTGTGGGATAGGCCATTAGTGCACTCACTGCCTCAAATGTATATTTCCCCTCAATTTCCCCTTTTTGGGTCTTTCCCCTTTTTCTTCCCCTCTCGACCCCAATTTCCCCTCAAAAGGGGAATTTCCCCTCAATATGGAAACACTGGTGAACCCTGAACCGGGCAATTACATTACATAATTAAGACAACTGACAACGCAGCTTCAGGCAGAAGCTGAAGAATAAATCGATTCTTACCGATTCTCTTGGTATTATTATCTCTGATTCTTACCCAACTTGCGATTGTAAGGCCATAAGCCATGCCTTTCTAAAAACATCAGCTCATTTGAGCTCATTAGTTTATGCCGGATGGCGGATAATATTCGTCTCCCTGTAATATTCCATTTGACGGGCATAGCCAGCATTAAGGTGTCAAAAACATTACATAATGTATAAAGATATTTTGTCTTTTTGAAGTTATACTTCTTTGCGCCCGTTGTAATCGGGATGGGGTGTGGGTCGAGAAACCGCGTCATGCGATAGGAGTTAAATCCGGAAAGTGCCTTTTTATACCTTTTCTCTACAAGAGATACCTCAAGAGTCTCTTGGTATTATTATCTCTGGTGGGTGCGTGGATAACGACTTCCTCGCTAGAATCCCTGGTTCGATCCCCGGCTGGGAAATTTTTTTAAAAAAATTATAAGAAAGTATACGAATAAACGAATGGCCAAAGAAGTATAACTTCCACCGTCTGGTCCGACGCAGACCCAATTTTTTTATAGTCCGAAAAGTAGCTTAACACCTATTAGGAATTAATTTGTTTTTGTTAACTCGTATCAGCTGACAGCTCAAAACGTGTTTTAGCCAGCGTAAACCATAATATTAATATATGTATAAGGCAACCAGACTGCAGTATAACTTCTTTTACTCTTCATTAATACTCCGCCTAAAAAGAAAAAAACTTTAAAACAATATAATATGGCTCGCTTAATTAACACAGCTCGAAAATTAAAAGTACTGCATTCGTGGAAACTGACAAAAGCAATCGGAATGTTTGGAAAATGACATTTGTTCAAACATTTTTAGATTGTTTATAATTTTTGTAAATAGTATTGTTTAATTATCTTTTAATAATTTGTATAGTTTAACAATTATTATAAAAGACATTACATATTCAATAATTACTATTTACAATTGTAGTACCGGTATATTAAAAATGTATACCTCTAAAATGCCTCCATACTTATTTAATTTTTTTTTAAGAAAAGAAATGAACAGTTACATTTTCAGATCCAAAGTTTTTGGTATAAATATTGACCGATACTTTCAGTATAAGTTCTAAATATTCAGAAATATTACAGCAATAACATTGTAGAAATTGAGCCAGTGCCACATGTTTATTTATTTTCATTTTTTACTTTTACAATTTCGAGAATGTACTATAATATTTAATAGGCCTAGGCCTACCTAAAACATAAAATGTGTTATAATATTGTAATCATGTTAAAAGCGATTGAAGTGTCAATACGAGTTTAGACGTTTATGATTTATTGAAATTTAGTTAATTTGGTTGGTGTATATTATAGAGTGTGAGTTAGGGAATTGTTTCGGAACTTAATTAATTTATATATATATATATCCAGAACTGCAGTGGTCCTAATCGAAATCTAAACTTAGTGGCGAAAATGGCGACCGAAAAGGAAGCTTCTTGTCAGAGCTGTGCTAGTGACCCTAACTTTGCCATAATATGTTCATTTTTAGAGCGTTTTGCAAGTACTTGTGGAATTATACATCCTACATTTTCGGAACTTCAGAAAATGATAGAGGATTCTCAGGAAGACGGTACGTTAAATAATCTATCCTAAAACTGTCTAATAAATCATTAAAAATGTCCATGGAAGTTACGATTGCAAACCAAGAAAAAGCTGACTGTATTATGTAGTTCTTTTCTTCCAATTTTAGTTATTGAATAATACATTGAAGTTTGCTTATATACAATTAATGATCTCTATTTTAGTAGGCTCTAACCTGCTTTTGGTTTAATATACCTAAACGAATTTGTTTATTAGGCCCATGTAGGCCTATGCCTGCCAATACATTAAACGATTTGTTTACATTTAATAATTATCGTCTTCCTTACATATTTAGCAGTTTCGGCTTAATTAAACGTTTTATTATTTTTGATAAAACTTCATATGCTAGACTTAGGCCTAGCCTATTAAAAAACTATAGCTTAGCTTATTAGAGTTTATTACAAATTTGAATGGAGGCCTACAACCTAAAATAAAACTGACATAACCTTAACTATATGCATATAAAACAATATAGGCTATGCATCAACTTTCGTATTTGTTTTTAAAGAAATTGTTTTTATAGGCCTTTTTGTAGATTAATTTACGGGTAGACAATCTTTTTTTAGGAAATGGAGTAGCCTATTATAGTGCTATCACCAACCTAAGCATATTTTACTGGTTGTAGGCCTATGCTGGTAAACATTATATTGTGACTAAAGACTGTAAGTTATAACTGCATTCTATTTTTTTAATTTTTTTAAATGTTTGCATTTCTGTTATACAAAACAACTTAATAATTGATACTACCAATTTATATATGAAGTGAAAATTGTGTGTGTTCCTGTTTTGTAAAAAACATGTACTGTATTTTATTAACCTTCCATCGGGTGCATTGGTTTTGAAACGCGATCGGGTGCATCTGGAGGTTGCTTCCATGTTTGATAATGAAGCAATAATAAATTAACTTTTATGTATGTTTTATTATTAGCCTACAAACTATACATATTTGATTACAGGCTTTAAAATATATGCCTTAACTGCAAGAATAAAAATTTTAACATAGGCCTACTTAAAAATATTAAATAAAGTTATTAATACAAATTAATATGATCATAAATATTAATAATAATATTAAAGTACCTAATTTAATAAGATTTGCAAAAAAAAGAACAAAAAAAAAAGTAGGCTAAAGATATAGGCCTAATGAAAATGTAGCTAAAACATTTTTTAATAGAAACTGTTTCTATTATAGCAATACAAATGGTTAAAAATTATGTATAGGCCTACACAAAATTAAAAAAAGTAATGTTCTCTAAAAACTGCTGTCTTTTCTTCACGTCTTATGCAATATGTAATATACGGTAGGCTACTGGTATATATTGTAGTATGTAGGCTATATATACTCTAATATATATATATACACCTCTAAAATGTTTAGTATAGGGTATATATAAATTTATAATATAAATAGATAACTAAAATGTCATAAATATATACACCAATATAATACAATGAAATAGTAGTCATAAAAACTAGCAAAAATTACTACACAGAAAACACTGTTTCATATAGGCCTATATATATATACACTGTCACTTCAAATAAATATCTACACACACCAATATAAAACAATGAAATAGTCATAAAAACGAACAAAAGTTAATGCATAGAATACCCCGTTTCACATAACGCGATCGGTCGCACAAGGAATTTACCTCCATATACACTGTCACTTCATTGGGACGCTACCTCCAGTCTCGTTGAAAACTCACTCTAATACTGAAGAAATAAAAGGAGAAAGAGGCCAAAATTGGATATGATGGGTCAATTCCTGGAAGAGTCTTGTGAAATGGGGCACAAAATGAGACAGCCAAACCCACGCCCTTTTCCGCATTTCATTAGAAAAATGTCACTGATATGGAGGTAACCTCCAGTATGTGCCTGATGGAAGGTTAATTGATGTTAAGTTGTAGGAATAGGGGATTCCGGCAATTGTGTTTATTTACATTCGCATGCGCAGTCTGATGTCATTGAAAAGATGTAATATTTCCTGAGTTAAGTAGCCTAAGTTGTGAATTGAGTTTAGGTTTAAAGTAGCCTATTTTATTTTCAGTGTATAATTAATTACATTAAATTTGGTAAATTATATTTGGTTTTCATTTATTCAAGAGGTTTAGAAATAGAATTGAACATTATTACAATTACGTATTAGAGCATTTTCTTGCATAGGTATATGTTGGCACCTCTGCTGCAATGTGGCGAGGGGTCATAATATAAACTTGCGCCGATTTATTAACCTTTTCGGGAATCCAAGCACCTCCCTGTATTTTGCAATTATGAGCGAAATTAAAAAATTTTTAATTAAGGTTTATTTTACTTAAATAGGCCTATCTCTTTATTAGGCTACTATATCTTGCATTAATTTATACTAAGTTATTAACTTATTTTCATTAACAAAATTTTTGTATGTGTGTGAAAAACATGATTTAAGCCCTAAAAACATGGAAATTTAATAAAATGTTAAATATTTCTAACTATTCACATTAAATAATATTTACTATAAAAAACAATAAAAATATTATTAATCTACAACAGTTTAATATTAAAACATGTAGGCCTATAAGATAACATTTATAAACATAAGTTAATAATTGTGTAATAAGTAGCAAAGATACAGTAACATATAATTCTAGCCTAGCTAACATACAGAAATGACACTTTCTTGAAGTTGAAATAATGTCAATAAATTTTGTTTCTATAATGGAATATTGTAATAATAATTTTGTTATTGTTAATACTTTAAAATGCTTAAAAAGAGTATATTTGTTATTTATTTTAAATATTCATTCATTATTCAGTAGGTTAGAATTAATCACCAATACAGTAGGGGCCTACTTAACATTATAATAAAATAGGCCTCTTAAGCCAACACTAAATCACTTCAGAACTTTAATTACGTAAAACAAATATCCACCTGCAATATATACAAGCAATATAATTAAATAATATCATAAGCACACACTTGGAACCAATGGCAATCATTGCAACCACGATATAACCTTCACTAAACACCCGGTTGGAACGTCAACTGTCAACAAAAGCATGTGACACTACAAAGTTTCACTGGCTTAGAAATAAGGAGCAGCACCTACTTGAGGCTAAATAACCTCATTTCTATTCAGTTGGGACTATAATCGATTTACGCAGCTAACGGAAAAGTTTTTCTAACGTTGTGGACTGTAGTCGATTTACGCAGCGAAAAGGTTAAGTGGTGTTTGTTGATTTTTTTCAATTTGTACAGGCTATATATATATATTTATTAAATATGTGATATGTGCGTAGCTTTACAAATTGGAAACTAACAGCAATGACATCACTGTGCTCGTAGTAATATAATTTGATCATTTGTTTAATTGTTTAGCCATTTATTAACTGCAAATAATATGTACAACAAATTTATTTTTAGGTTGATGTTTTTATGCAGTTTGTGTATGTAGGCTATGTATATAGCAGTAGTGTAAATGTATAATTTGTTTAGCGAGCTTATTAACTGCAAGGGTATTTTGCACTTTTTTGTAAGTGGTAAAGAGTCCCCCCCTTTGCAACATTTTAAGAAAAAATGCAAACTTTGGATTATAATATGTTACTTTTAATTACATAAAAAGAAGCAGTAGGCCTATAGAGTGAGTAGATACAAATTTTGTTTGCCTTCAAATTCCAAATATTTCATATTTCTTAACAAACAGTTTTAAATTCACTCAGTTAAATGCTTCGAAAAGGTTTAAGAAAATGCTTAAAATGGTTTCATTTTATTTTTTTACTCTATAAAATCAAAGTGAAAGACTAATTGTACTTACTGTTGATTTACGTGTTAAAATATCATTTGGTCATTAAAATGGATAGAAAACTTAGGCTATGTGGTAAAAATATAGTTTTTAAAATACTTTACCAGTCACGGGTAGGCCTAAGTAAACAAAAAACATTAGTCTATAATTAAAATAGGCCTAGAGCAGGCCTAATTAAGAATAGGCCTAGAGCAGGCCTAATTAAGAATAGGCCTAATTAAAACACATCATTAACCTATTAACCCTAGAACAGGCATGGTTAAAACTAAAATTGGCCAGCCCGGTTTTAGCGTTTTGCAAGCATATTTTTAAAAATTCGCCAAAAATAGTAAATGAACCCCAATCCAAAAGTGTTCGATAGCTTTTTTTGCAGAAGAACCTTCAAAGAATTCAAAAATGCCACTAAAAATTAGTTTATTTTGAAATTGTAAAAGTTATCAGCTCAAGAAACAAAAAATGTTTAGTAACGAAAGGAAAAAGTTCAACTTTAGGCCTACATAACAATTAGTAAACATTTTTTGTATTTTTTTCGTAAGCGTAAAAAAGTTTCGTAATTTAGTTCTAAATATAGGCTAACTGAATAAAAACATTATCAATTTCAAATTTTTTATTTTGAAAAAAACAGTTTTTATGTTTCAAGTACACTACTGGTAACAAACCTAGGCCTAGATTGTAACGTCATTTACTAATATATGCTTTGACCAAAAATGAAATATTATTATAACAAAGTGTAGAGGATAAATCAAAGAAAAGAACGGTATAATTGTCTTTCCTTAGTTCATAAAAGTGTTTGAGTTATATTTATTTGAATAACAAAATGACATCAATCTAATGACATTTTGCCGTCGCTGAAGGTCGGGCAATAAGCGTGCATTGTATAACGTGGGAACAAGATAGAGCGGATGGTCACATCAGACGGCTCTAAATATAAACTTTGCACAGCTGTCTAGACAAATAAAAAACTGGTTATTTCTAGTTTTCTTCCCACCGTTGGAAAGATCAAACTGTTATCTACAAAATGGTGTAAAGAAATCTGTCAAAACAGAAGGCGTTGCCTTCACAATAACCGTTGACAAATGGCCTGTTTATTGGTTGAGAGACTGTCCAATCGCAAGGGTTTACAGTACCTCTTCAATAAAATTATTTTTTACAGTGACATCTGATTGGAAGACACCAACAGAAAGATAAAATCATGACGAATCCAATGGTATCATTATAATTGCCAAATAAATATTAGTGTAGGCGGTCTTTAACGTCTTAGAAGTGGGAAATAACAGTACAATTGTATGTAGATTCGCGCACGCAAAGAGCTGTAGGCCGATGTGCATATTTTAAAACGATGATTACGTATGTAAATATATGTTTTACGAAAAAGTTGTAAATACAAAAATTAAAGTTTAATTCGTTTCCTTTCCAATGGTGCCAGTTTTATTACGATTGGATAATTTTAAGTGGGTTAAATTAGCGATTATGCAAATATATGCAAATTTTTGCAAATGTGTGAAGTTGTTGCGTTCTGCGCCTGAGAGAAGGCCATGCATGGCCTTCTGCCAGTTCCAGGGTTAAACACATTATGTATTATTGATGTAGCCTACAACATTTTTATTGTAACCTATTCCTATTCTTTTGGTTCATCAATTCATGGCTGCTAGTGTCAAACCTGTTTAAATTTATAATTAATCTTTTTATTCATCATAATTTAACACCTTTGGAAGATAAACTCAATTTCAAGATTTACCGCAAACCCACAGCCACTGACCATACGATCCACGCCAGTTCATATCATCCTACGTCGCACAAGATGGCAGCCTATCACAGTTTTGTTAATAGACTCCTCACGGTTCCTTTAAATCAAAATGATTATAATCATGAGCTGTCAATCATTAAACACATAGCATCAGCCAACGGATACGACAACAAAATAGTGGACAATATTATTCGAAAACAATTGAATAAACGCAAGCGTATTTCTGAACCACCTAAGACCAAACAAAAGTACGTATGTGTTGAATATGGGGAAATATTACATCACACTTTGAGGAAAAATTTAAATAAACAAAACATCATATTAGCGTGCAAAACCTCCAACAAGCTTGAGAAGATAGTTTGTTCTAACAAAACAATAGTTAAAGGCAAACACACAGAAAAATCTGGTATTTACAAAATAAAATGTTCCGATTGTCCTAAATTCTACATCGGACAAACAGGTAGATCCTTTAAAACCAGATTTTCGGAACACATTCCCAAGAAAACGTTTTCTGCACAAAAATCCAAGCTTGCTGAACATTTAGTTCAGAGTTGCCATAAAATTGACAACATTGACACCAATATGGAAATACTACACAAGTGTAAAAAATCTTCCTTTATGACAACCTTGGAGGAAATGCATATTTACAACGCATTCAAATATGAACCCCATAACACATTGAATGAAAAACTGAAATATAATAATAACGTTTTGTTCAACACAATTGAAACAATAAAGTCCAAACGTTCCCCCAACTCAACAGACGTCATCGGTATAAAACAAGTGGGGGTTAGCTGACCTTACTTACATCCTTTGCCATGTGTTATCAGTCGTGACTCGATTGCTGGCCAGCATACTCGTATAATTATGTTATAGTGTTCGTGTGTAGGCCTATTTATAATGTGACTTTTTCGTGTCTGTGTTTTAGTTGTTTTTTGTTTCTTTTAATATTTGACTCGTTAATGAAGTGAGTGAACTCCGAAACCGGTAGTCACCATAAAAGTGAAGAACTGTCGATGGTTTATAAAGGTACGTAACCTAATATTTGGTGTTATTTCCTCAGGAACCATGAAAGAATGGAACATGATTTTGGTGTCATTTTGCTTCTCTAAGTGTCCCTATTTTATATCTGAGCCTGGGAACTTTTGATTTTCCGTTCCTGAGATTGTTGACACGGACAAACTTTTTTTAGTATAGTAGGAGAACTATTGGTTCAATTAATTTAATTAATGGTGCTCAGTGTCACATACACAGTAGGCATATAAATCACAATGCCTTGCCAGGGATTCAAGGCTTAACCAAGGAATTTATACTTCACGTCAAGCTTGTTTTGTGATTTTAAAACAAGTAGGCCTATCATATAATTTAAATGTTTTGGAATATATAGCTAAAACAATATAGAATAGGCCTAAGTGAGTTTCAACCTATATTTTATGAAAGATAATATTTTTTTAAATGTGTAGGCCTTATAACTAATATAGGCCTAAAGGTTTTAAGCCTAGTGATTCACGATTGTGAGAGGTTTTGATTTTTGAAATGTTGCTTTTCAAGAGAGGTTTTCTCAATCGAATGTATTCTTTCGATTGTTGCTTTTGTTTCGAATAACCACTGTTGCAGTCCCCATTTAATCGCTCATATTCGTTTATCAAAGTCTGATAATATGATTCGTCACAAAGATCACAATTCGGAAATCGATCATGTTTTGAAAAAATCTTGAAAATGAATGCGATTATTTAAAATTAATAAACATTTTCAAATATTATGTTAATCT
>JAGFPH010020758.1:0-13925 GCA_018207615.1 Philaenus spumarius | reverse complement strand
TCTGATGCGTCGGGGCGATCCGCCCCTTTGGTCCTTACTGCTTAAATATCCTCTCTCAATTAAACACCTCCTTTTAGATTGCGATAAGCTAAAAAATGTTCGTAAGAGGTTTTACCTACCAAATTGCATTCGGAGGATGTTGGGTGATGACTCCCAAACCATTAATATGGTGTTAGCATTCCTCCATCGGTTGAATGTAATTGGAAACATTTGAAAACAATATACATTTACTTACGTAACTTACATACCATGTTTAGATTTATTACTTGTTATTTTAATTAGAGTTTCATTCATTGTTATGTAACAGGGCCCTTTACAGCCCTGTGACAAGTTGTTATTGTGTAATTATCGTTGTTATTTTATCGTGAATTGTCTGTAGTGTGTGTAAATTAAAAGTTTAATTTTATAGCTGTGTGCGATCTTATGAGCATTATGCGAATGCTCTTTGTTATCCAGGCGATGATAACCACTTAGGTTTTTCGCCTTTAAAAACAAAAAAAAACAAAAAAAAATTATTGTTTATTCAGACATTTGCTGCCTTATTCACATATTAACTGTTGAATTTCCATGAGGGGTTTTAACTTGGTCGTGGGCTAAAATACTAAACTTAATGAACAATAGGCCACTACCCTATCTGGCTGCCACTCTTTTGGCATCAGGCCAGTTGTTGTTCTGACCCTGGTCTGTCAACATGTTGTTTGCAGTCAGGTGTGTGATTGTCTTTTCTGAGTTTGTCACCATTTTTTTTTTTTTTTTTTTTTTTTTACTTGACTTGGTGAGGTGTACTAAGTAGATGTTAAAAGGTCAGGGGTATATTTTAGATTTTACATTGTTTTCTTTAAATAATATATATCTACTTATATAAAGCTAGATGGTAACACTGATTCACTGACATTAATTATTAGGAACTTCCCGTAATCGTACCCCCCTCGACCTCATACTTGAATTAAAGCTCTCGACGAGAAACGTTTGGGAAAATTGCCAGAATTTAACATTTTTTAATTTTGGAAGCACCTTTCGGGCGGGAAAGATTTTTTAAATTTTTTAAATTTCTTCATTTTTCCAGTTTGAGCGCATTTAGTAATAAAACGGTTAGAGATAGCAAAAAATGTTAAGTAGAAAATTAAATTTCAAAGAAGAGATTTTCCATCAGATTCAAGATCCAATCATCCATTTAGCCACTATTCATCCGAGAAGGGAGGCTCCGCCCAAAGTCCTTAAAGCTAGACGATTTCACCGATTCACTGACATTAATTATTAGGCACTTCTCGTAATCGTACCCCCCTCGACCTCATACTTGAATTAAATCTCTCGACGAGAAACTTTTGGGAAAATTGCCAGAATTTAACATTTTTTCATTTTGGAAGCACCTTTCAGACGGGAAAGATTTTTTAAATTTCTTCATTTTCCCACTTTGAGCGCATTTAGTAAGAAAACGGTAAGAGATAGCAAACAATGTTAAATACAAAAGTTGTAGAAAATTAAATTGATTTTCCGTCGGATTCAAGATCCAATCATCCCTTTAGCCGCTATTAACCCGAGAAGGAGCTCCGGCAAACAATCCTTCAAATTTCCCATGTCAATCTTATGGAGATAATTTTTAATGAGCTTGAGTCAGCTGCCAAATAAAACAGCTGATTTGTGCTCGGGCACCTATGTACAAACGAGCCAAAGATTAACGAGATTCTTTAGCGAATTTTCCAACTGCGAGCGAAGCGAAGCAGCCATCTGAGGCCGTGGCGGGGTTGGGACGTGAAGCGTCCAGGGGCAGAGCCCCTAGTGTATATAATATGTGTTCACACTCTATCAACCGCAATTTAGTCCTTCCCGCGTTACGGAAATTTCGGACCGCTCGCACTGTAACGCTACATACCCCCATTATGTAGCGTTACAAATCGAAAAAAATCGTTACAAAAAAATCGAAAAAAATGAAATATAACGTTCAAAGGTATAATTTATGTTATAATAAGAACTAAAAAAAAGTAAAATGAAAACATTGTCATTAATTAAACAAGTCGATGTAGAAAACATTGTTGGTTTTCCATCGATGTTTAAAAACATCGGTCTTTCTACGTCGAAGGAAAAAACATCGACTATTGATAAAATATAATGAACCCTAGAGAACACAATGATGGCCATAGCAACCGCAACCAATTGTGTAACCTTACATACCTGTAAGAGGTTTTTATTTTTGGAAATAGTAAAATTTAAACTAATGAGGCCATGTTATTCAAAGGACAGTCTAAACTAAAAGATTTGCCTATACAGAGTAATTCAGAACTATGTAACAATGTCTTGGATGCTCAATCTGTAGCTAAAAATAAGAAAAAAGTTCGTATAAACATAGGCCTAAAAACTCTTTGTTTTCTAGATATCCGCCATTTTGTTTATTTTACAAAATAATTCATATCTGGAGAAATGTTAGACTGATTGAAAACTTGGCACGAAGTTTGACCTAACAATGATATATCTCAAGAAAAATAAGGGATTATATCCAGTCATGCTTTTAAAAATGGCGGCTGTTTGAAAATTGCAAACCTAAATTACTCAAAAACCGCACGTTTTAACAAAAAATATCAAGATACCTTTTTTGTAGACCTTTTCATTCCTTATCGGTTAGTGTAACTGTCAAAACAATCGGATGAAGGATAATAGTTAAGTTAAAGATAATAACAGCATATGTACATACAATATTGTTGTGTTTACTGTGTCAGTTTAGGCTGCCGGGTTGAACAAACCAATTATTACACATAACTTAACTATATTCTTCATCCGATTGTTTTGACAGTTACACCATCCGATAGGGAATGAAAAGGGCTACAAAAAAGGTGTCTTGACATTTTTTGTTAAAATGTACGGTTTTTGAGTAATCTAGGTTTGAAATTTTCAATAAGCCGCCATTTTGAAACGCGTGATTGGATATAAACGCTTATTTTTCTTGAGATAGATCATTGTTAGGTTAAACTTCATGCCAAGTTTGAACTCACTCAGTCAAACCGTTCTCTAGATATGAATTATTTTGTAAAAAAACAAAATGGCGGATATCTGGAATACGAAGCGTTTTTGGGCCATGTTTATATATGAACTTTTTTTTCTTATTTTTAGCTATAGAATGAGCTCCCGAGACATTACCGCAAAGTTCTGAATAGGTTCAGTAATTTCTGAGTTTACCGTGAACAACTGCACAAACAAATAGAGTTTACCTCTTTATAGAGGTAATAAATTGGACATTGTTACTTGGGTTTTGTGGGATTATGTCAGGGAATTTCATTAACCACTCTGAAGGGGATGTCTAAGCTTACACAGAAGGATATATGAACCCTATGAGTGAAGCCATGTATTCACAAGTGCATGTGGCCTAGTTAGGCTTCACTCGCTGGAACTACCTTGAGAATATTACACTTATAGCCTCTACTCAGATATATTACACGGGCCCGAATAAGCAACTCTTTCAGGTACATAATACGGTCTCCGTTAATGATGGGTGATTTTAGAATAAAATATTGAATTATCTGGAACATTCCGGTTATTTCCGATTCATCAGAATAGCTGAGTAATAATACTACTTCCAACAGGAAGCGCGATGCAATTATATTGTAGTTTAACAATTTTTTTTAGAAAAAGGAATAATTATTATTACGCTAGGGTCCCCGTGAAATATCACAGGCAGATTAATTAGATACACATAAAAAAACGTAAGCAGCACGTTTAAACACATTTTAAGCGTGATCGAGCAAGAAGCAAAAACACTGCCATGCTAGTATAGAGGAATTTTCTTATCAAGGAATGACTTAGTTTAAAGCTTGTTTATTTTATTCATTTTTCATGTAAGTTTACTGTTAATTTCAGTTTTTGTTAACCAATTTAATGGAAAAGTCCATTAAACAAACATTTGTTCATTGTTCCGGGACCTGTACCAAAAATACCTTTGCACAGGATTATAGTAAACTTTTAATTGCCTTTTGAATTATGTAACTCACAAATTGTACACGGGCCTATGTGTGGTAGAAATCATGCAATTTCATCGCTCTAGGAACTTTGCCATTTTGGGTTGAATCAAATAGGCCGCCATTTTGGTTCGAATCGAAAAATAAAAAATCTGTACCTGGGAAGTCCTATGAGGATCCTTCACCAAAAAATCAGCAATTTTGTAGCATATTTACTACCACTTATAAATCCGGGAATAAAACATATTTTCTTCGAAAATTCGGCTGAAAACATTATTAAAAAAAAGTACTGTTTGAAGACTAACTTTATCTATGCCTGCATATACAGGGTGGCTATTTTAAGTGTGCCACCATTGGTAAATAAGAAACGACAAGATTTACAGGAAACTTTAAATGGGGGACTTCGCCTACTTTTTAGTGGCCATTAAAAATATGAATTTGAAATTTCAAAAATATGCCGCCATTTTCCAATATGGCGGCCAACTTTCGAATTTCTTATGGAACCCCCTATTTTTTATGACGAATTTGGATTTTACATGCAATTTTAAGACTTTTTTATTCTTGGTGTTTTTTTGATAAACTTTAACCGTTTAGCCGCTAGGAGCGCTGAAAGTTTCAGAAACTCTTATTTCAACAATTATTAAAGAGGCTTATTTTCAATTTGCAAACAATAAAATTTAACTCAAAGTGCAATATGTTTTACAATAAAATGTTAAAAACCTGTTGCAATTTCATAAATACTTTATTTTGTACAAAAAACCTACTTAAATTACTGTTAAAAATTCGCTAACGCAACCACTGTGTATTGTGTAAGATGATGTATTGGTGTGGGCACGCATGTATTTATGAAGATGGACACTTTGAAAACCTGCTTTAAGTCATAATTAATTAAGTCATCCTGACTGCTTTTTTGTGTCCCAAAACATTATGTTGCTATGATACAAAGAAGTTTCTTACAGCACTATGTACACTTTACAATGTAGGAGAAGAAATCTGTAAAAATAGTACAGTTGTCATATAAGCTATTTATTTACTTTGAAAAGAATAGCTTTTAACTTAAACAAAAAACTAATTAATTTAAATTAATTAAGATAAGTGTCCTTTATCTTCATAAATACATGCGTGCGCACACCAATACATCTTCTTACACAATACACAGTGGTTGCGTTAGCGATTTTTTAACAGTAACTTAAGTAGGTTTTTTGTATAAAATAAAGTATTTATGAAATTGCAACAGCTGTCGAAAATCTAAATTCGTCATAAAATGTAGGGGGTTCCATAAGAAATTCGAAAGTTGGCCGCCATATTGGAAAATGGCGGCATATTTTTGAAATTTTAAATTCATATTTTTAATGGCCACTAAAATGTAGGTGAAGTCCCCCATTTAAAGTTTCCTGTAAATCTTGTCGTTTCTGATTTACCAATGGTAGCACACTTAAAATAGTCACCCTGTATATGCAGTGGAGATTTTTAAATCGGTAATTGTGTACAATACAAGGACTAGTATCTCCTGTGGTCGAAAGTGTGTCCAATTGTGTTTGTAAAGTAAACAATTGTCCAATTAAATTTGTCACATAATTAATTGGAATTTATTTGTATGCAAATTATTAATTCTTACCGTCATTCTATGGAGAAAAGAGTGGTGAAGGAAAAGAGGAAGCTTTTATACTTATGAAATTCCCAAGAAGTAAGCAATTTAACTATTAAACAGAAGTATAATTTTTAAAGAATAAAGATTTGTTTTGAAAGGAACACGGAATAACACAGTATTTTATTTGTGTGTAAAAAAATTATAAAGATATGACCTAAAAAAATGCACTTTTATATTCATTGCCATAGTAAGGAATTGTATAAAATAACAGATAAAACAGCTGAATTGGATAACCAGCTTAGCAACACAATTTTTGGTTAGGCCTAGTTTATCTTATTTAGTCGTCCTACCATCTTTTCTCCGCCTTTGAAATTTGGCATGAATCTTACCAAAATAGACAATTTTTTTTCTAAAATGGTATTTTTGATTTTCAACATTTAAATTTTTTGAAAAACAAGTATACAAATTTCTTGTTTTGAGGTTATTATATTACATACCAAATAAAAGCCCATACATTTTTACAATAAACTTTAAAATGGACTGTTAAACCAGACTCCTGCACCATCGGTTGTAAATCGATGATCAATTTTGTGATCGAAAACATTGTGAAATTCGGCTATTACTGCAATTTTCAAAAATCCGTGTTAAAAAATTTACTCGAGTAAAAATAAATATGAAAAAATTAGATTTGTAACGTATTTTTCTTCAGGTGATTTGATAAGGAACGACCTTGGTTTTATTATAATATGTAGCTTTTGCCTAAGCTATGTTGATATAAGATTGAGGGCGCAGATCAGCTGTCTGGGAGTAATTTATATTTAATGTAAACGAGCAATGCTAACTCCAAATTTGATTTACTCAGTGTAATTGCCAGTACGAATGTCCCATATTCCCACGCAGTTGTCATACAGTTGGCTATTTCACAAGCACAGAGCGTCTACAAAGTCTACAACAAATTGCCAAGTTTTTGCGTCTTATATTACGTAAACGCTAGTATAGTGAAATGCACAAAATTAGATGGCTTGTTCTTAGAGGGGGGGCTAAATTCAATTCAATTCAATTTATTATTCCTTTTTAGACAGTATATACAATTTTATGTAAGGCAGGTCATATATATATATCTATATACAGTAGAGCGTCAAAAATCCGAACTATTTGGGACCGAGGGGGTTCGGATTATCAATTTGTTCGGATTTTTTAAAACAACCAAGAAAATACCATTTAGTCCGAAATATGTGCCCTTTAATTGATTAAAATGGTTAAACTTTAACCAGCAGTAATGTAATTACAATACAGTATGTAAGACTACTTACATTATTATGATTTAGAAGAACCTGCACGTACACAGTAGGGCCAACATGATTACACTTGTTACTCTCAATTACAGTGCAGTACATAATTAAAAGTTCACTTGTACATTATAGATAACACAAAAGAAAAATTAAAAAAAAATACTGTATATTACTCTACTACTAATGATATTATAATGATTACACAAAGAGAAATGAATGAAGAGCAGCTTATTAGCGTGACATTGAAAATACTGACAGCCAGTCTGTTGTGAGGGCGTGTGAGAGCAGGTATTAAGAAGTGTTTAAAAATATACAATAATGTCAAACTGTGATGAAGATTTTTGTAAAATTTTTAACGACGCAATTGGAATTTGCGAAAACGAAATTGTTGCAGGGGCTGCCTCAGAACACGTTCGGATTTTTGACGTTTTGGATTATTGACGTTTCAGATTATTGACGTTTTGGATTATTGACATTCGGATTATCGACGCTCTACTGTATAGTAAAAATGAATTGCTGTTCCTTTGTAAGCGCATCAATTGAGAACGGCTGGACCAATTTGGCTTTTTTTTTATAATGTTCGTAATAGTCCGAACTAGGTTTTTGTATAAAGAAAAATGTGAAAAGTTTCCCGAAAAAGTTTCAAATTTAAAAAAAACTAAACAGCCTCTTTTGTATGGACCCAAGACCATAGTGCACAAAAACAGCTGTTCGTATAAAAAGCTTAGCAAGACGTCATGTTTGTTTACATTCATTACTATAGCAACATTACTTAGCAAATTTGAAGAGTATTGGCTTTCTTAGGCTACATTGACAAACTAAAAATAAACAATAATCAACGGCGAATGTTTATAGAATTATAATTCAATCCAAACATTGGTTGTTACGTTGTTACATATTATATATAAAACAACTGATTAGGATAAAAAAAACTGAACATAATCTTAGGTTAGGCCTACAATGAACCAAAACACTTTTATTGGCAACCAATTGGGCTAATTTAGAATCAGGTTTTTTTACAAATTCTTCACAACTATCAGTTTTTTTAGATTAGGTAAAAGCAAACAAAGGGTTTCTGTATTATCTAAAAAGGTTTACAAACTATAAATCTAAATTGTGTAGTATATTCTTAAGTGGCATAATAACCATTTTGCAATTCGATTACTTAAGTCAAATGTAATGAAATGGAATAACTTTACTACCATTAAAATTAAATCAAGCAATATCGAAATAGTGCTGGGTCCACTAGTATATAAAAACACAGTTATGTTCCATAATTATATAAAATAGAACGATATAAACCTAACCTAAAAATATTGTTGGTTGTTAGGATTATAAATTTTGCCAAGAAGAAATGAATAGAACTCTAATTAAAACTAAATAACAAGTAATAAAGCTTAACTTGGTATTTAAGTTGAGTAAAATATATATTGTTTTCAAATGTTTCCAACTACATTCAACCGATGGAAGAATGCTAACACCATATTGTTTGGGAGTCATCACACAGTGAATCAGCTGTTTTATCTGCAATAGGACCGAGAGTAAACCCCAGTATTTTGATGCTTTAAAATTAAAATAATTCGACCTCGCAGCTGAACCGCTGACGTGTGTTGAGCAAATTTCCAAAATTAAGTTTAAAGGCCTATGTTTTAGGGTTTCAACCAACAATTTGGGAAATAGGTCTATTCACGACGGTGCTGAATAGCTGCAAAATGCTTCGCACGCCATACCACATATTGGGAGTATCTTCAACACACAAAGCATTGCGTGCTTCGCACGCCAACCCCCGTATTGGGAGCATCTTCAATACACAATGCATTGCGTGCTTCGCACGCCAACCCCGCGGTAAAATCCACCGCATGGCTTTGAACCGGGCTACTTTTATGGTATTTTACGTTTTGATCGGTTCTGGGGTTACCGAGCGAGCTATAAGGTCGCGTAAAAAAAACAAAATGTGCAGAATAACAGCCTGCGTTTATATTTGTAGAAAAAACTCTAAAAAACATTTATTCTCGTAGGGGAAATCTCAAAAAATAGTTGCTTCTGATCAAAAAACGTGCTTCCGGTTGTTGGGTTTTTTGTCCAAATAGACAACCAACATGTGTACGAAATTTGGACCAAATCGGACTTAAAATGCGGCCGCTAGAGTGCGAACACACATATATATGATTTTGAATGACACCCCAAAACGTGTTCTGTGGACCATGATCGATGCTCATTTGCTACTCCTGGCCTTGGGTCTTACCATAAGGGCCACTGCAATAGCTCATTTTTCCTATGGAAATTCGTGTGCGTCTATGACCCCATACATAACAATATACCTTATTTTCGTATTTTTTTTCTTAAGTAGTTTTTGTTGATCCCATGTCAGTCAGTCAGGCAGGACAAAGCCGACTGTATATATTTTTATATATATGACTGCAAACAATTAGCTTTACCCTTAGTTAATATAATTTCAAAGCGAACGCATCTCTCTTAGCTAAAAGCAATTAGTCAATCAATTTACATCCAAACACCGTCATAACAAAGTACGAGTCAAAGTGTCGTTAGCAATATGTAGTGGTTAATTACCGACTCTTAGACTCCGTAACTTGGGCCGTGCCTCACGCAGCACTTTGCTAACTCCATTACCCACCTGAGTTCACTGTTTTACCTCTGAAAGCTTTGTTAATCGAGTTAAGTTTAAACTATTTAGTTTTTAAAGCAAAGTATGAAGCAGCCGAACGGCTTTCATAATGAAGAGAATTAGGGATTGCTTGTCATATTTAAACAAGAAAGGCAATTGGTTTATAGATTGAATTATGAAATTGCTTTTACAAATTGAATAAGGTGTTATTTTTACTTTCTCACTATGCTATAGTATAGAGGAAGTATAGTGATCGCAAACAAAATCGATGTTGAGATTTTTGTGGAAGTATCCGTTTTGGGACCCCCCGAGTCCAAAAAAGTGGTTTTTACAAAATGTCTGTCTGTATTTATACAAAGCTAGAGAAAACTATTTGATCGATTTCGAACAAATTTGCACTAAACATGTTAATAGGCCTGTATAGATGCACAAAAAATAACCCCCTTTTTGGCCAAAAAACCTCCCAAAAAAATCAGTTATTATTTTTTTATAAAAAAAACGACTAACGATTTTGATAAAATTTGGTTTATTTGTAGCCCTTAATGTACCATGCAAAAAACCGCATCTTTCTAAAAATTATCGTTTAGCTATTAATAATATTATTTATTAGTTACTCTCCTTCTTTAATGCATCCCCTCTCCTACAATTTTGAAGTCACAGTGAATCTGTTTAACACGTCACTGCCACGCAAATTTCGTGTTTTCTATGCTAGGAGCTGACCTTTTATTTTTTATATCTATAGCCTAAATGAGTTGAAATTACTTAATTTTTTATTTAAATATGTTAGTGAGAAAGTATGTACCGATTATACTATTACTGTGTTTATATTATTTATCTACCTTCTATATAATATAAAGAAGAAAAGTCATCCCGTTTAGGGATGAAAACGGGAATACCAACCTCTTAAACAATAAAAACTGATTTCAAGTTTTAGAGCTGAAATTTGGTACTTTTATTTCATAAATGTTATATAGAAAATGTAAACCCATTGAATTTTGTGGTCACCACCCATATAAGTGCTTAAAATGGGGTATTTGATTTGATTTATTTGTCTTCTTTATGGCATAGGCTACAAAGTTTAGCAAAGCTGAAGTACGAGAGTCGTTCAGTAAGTCCTTAGAAAAAGTATTTTGGGCATCTTTTTTTATATTTTCAACATAATCTCGTTTTAGCTCTATACAAAGTTAGAGAGAAAACTATTCTATCGATTTCAAACAAATTTATACAAAACACGTCTATTAGGCCTGTACAGATGCACCAAAAAAGGTTTTGAAAAACAACCCCCTTTTTGGCCAAAAACCCCTTAAAAAACAATTTATCTCCCAAAAAATTAGTTATTATTTTTTTATAAAAAAAACGGCTCTAACGATTTTGATCAAATTTGGCTTATTTGTAGCTTTTAATGTACCCTACCATGTGCACAAAACCGCATCTTTCTAAAAATTCTTGTTTAGCTAATAATAATAACTGATTTTTGGGGGGTTTTTGGCCAAAAAGGTTTTTTTTTTTCAAACCTTTTTTGGTGCAACTGTACAGGCCTAATAGACGTGTTTTGTGTAAATTTGTTTGAAATCGATCGAACAGTTTTCTCTCTAACTAATTAATAGTAATAATACTTATTAGTTAATCTTCTACTTTAATATCACCTCTCCCACCCCTCCTACAATTATGAAGTCACAATGAATCCATTTAATAATTTAAATATGTTTGTGAGAAAGTATGCGCCAGTTCCTGGTACCGTTTATTTAAAATAAATATTGTACGTACTAGGGTTATTATTTTTGCATTTCCAATTTTTGCATGCGTTTCGGATAACGCAGGTTTTGGTTGGCCTGAGTTCGGTTAACAGGGGTTTTACTGTACATTCAAAATGGCGGATCCAAGATGGTGGACCAAATTTTTGACTTCCGAATAAAATAGTATTTTTACATAGAGTAGGTTCCTCGATCATCTACCTTCAAATTTTCCTAATATACGAAACATTAAGCCGTTCCCAGACTTTTCACCTGCCCTGTATATCGGGGAATAAAATAAATATCTATTAATTTATTCGTCAAACTTTTAATAGCGGACAGTTTAGTGCTGAGTATATTTTGTTTAAAAGCGCAGCACACTTATTCGGACAGTGACAGCGGGCCTAGCCTATAAAATATTGCTGGTGGAAAGAGCAAAACATTCTTGTGACTAAATATAGGCTAAGAAGACAAAGCGACAAGACGAACGGAACAGGAGAATTGTTGGCAAAGCACAAAGTATCTGAACAACGACTGATTGACCTCTCGGAGAGAGAGGGAATGCCACCAGCGTGCATCAGACCAGATAGAAATAGAGACGCTATAAATTGTAATCCCGTCTTTATTTATAACCAATTTGCATTTAACGCACTTAGCAGAACCAATACAATGTTTGCAGACTGTTGATAATTATTTACTACTAGGAGAAACCCCGTTGGAACCTTCTATACACAGAATCATGTATGTTTTCTTTATAATAAAGGCGTAGGATTAATAATAACACCAAAGCTAAGATGGTAATTAATGTTAAATGTTCAAATCTAATTATTTCATATATTTTATAACAGCAGTTATAATAAAGGTGAAAAGAACCAGCAAAGCTCAGTCTACACTTTAATAAAAACCTAACCTTAAAAGTTAGAAATACAAATAATTGCTTCAAAGTGTGAAATCAGGTGTTAATGGAAATATTAAAGCAAACAGCTGTTTTAACTGTTATTTTATTCAATTGGTTGCTATGGTAATTCATCAGTCTAGGCCTAAAAGTTTTTTCCAACTAAATATTGAAATTAAAAATGTTTTTATCAAAATGAATTATAGCCTATGTTACTCAGGGATAGTGTAGCTTTTTGTTAGTAAAACAATTGTTTCAATCAATTCAGTAGGTCCAGAGATTACCCCCTACATACAGACAAACAAAAAAACAAATTTTACTTCTTTATAAATATTAGTGTAGATGTGTGGAAAGAATTTTACCTCCTGCAGAGATAGTTCAAACTCAGAATGTCTCTGTTAAAATGTTGCTATCGTAGGCTACTAATTCGATTAAAATATATTCACGTTATAATACAATTTTCTGTAACCATTTGCAGAATTATTTTGTAATGCACTGAGATAGTTCATCGAGTGCCCGAAAGCGCTTTTGTTACCAACCATTTTGTGTGTTTTTTTTTTTTTTTTATAAATGTCTGGTTTAACCCTTTGCACTCTGGTAGGATTTTTAATATAAGTCCTCTGGGATCGGACGGCCAGTAGTGCTGGCCACAGCCATTTCTTTGTCAAGTATGAATTGTTGGTGCAAGTTACGTTCCTCTCAGATCGGATGGCCAGCGGTACTGGACAAGTTAAAATCCCTCGAACGCCGGATGGCCAGCAGGACTGGCCACACAAATGATCTGCATTAACTTATTTTTAATAGTTTTTATTTTGTCCGGATTGTGCTGAAATCTAGAGTCCAAATCTTAAACTAATTAATTCCCGCTTTTTTCTGGTCTGTGTTTTATCAAAACGTAGCAATATTCGTTACATCATAACCTTACCAGCAGTTTAGTTTTACGCTGCGGTGGTCTAGGCTAGCGTTGTTAAAGTTTGAAGTAATTTAATACAACAAAAGTTAATTAGTTTATTATAGGTTTTAAGTGTTTTTTTGTTAACAAGTTCTTAATTTTATTTTATTTTAAATTACCAAGAATGTAGTTAGATAAGTTGTAAACAAAGGTTTACTTTATTCATTAAAATATATTATAACTTTATATTTACAGCTAAACCAAAAACACACCAATAACAATATATCTACTTTTTTGTGGCAAAATAAAAGAGTTACTAAAATCCCATGATATTGTTAAACAAGAAATAAATACCCACTAACAACATTTCAGATTGTAGGGGAAAATAATTCAGAGCTGTTGACGCCACAAGTTCAAATTGGCGGCAGAGCTGACAACAGTATCGTAAGCGGCCAGTCAGGCTGGCCCTCCGAGCTGTGAGGACGTCTAATGCGGTAAATATTCTGAGTTGACTGAGACTATCGTACTGGCCATCCGAGCGCAAAGGTTAAAAAAATATAACAGACTTCTGTTGTGTATGTTAATAACATTTCAGTTAGGCTACCACGAATAAGTATGTAATTATTATTAACGAATTTTGATAGGAAAGATGTGCTATTGCAATGACTATTAACGTCAATGAATAACGATCATGGTCCACAGAACACGTTTTGGAGTGTCATTCAAAATTTTATGTAATAATGTGTTCGCACTATAACAGCTGAATTTTACGTCAGATTAGACTCGTCGCTTGGACGAGTTCACTGGAAAAAAAATTTGGAAAACGGTTGACCCTAAAGGCCATCCCTGTAACTTCCCGCTAACTACACTATTTTTGGAAATTTTGAACTGCCATAACTTTTGAATGAATCAACCGATTTTTATGCGATTTGCGGCAATCGATGCAGTT
>JAGFPH010020757.1:0-13925 GCA_018207615.1 Philaenus spumarius | reverse complement strand
CAAGGCCGACTTTACTACAGGCCGGAATGCTTCCCCCTTCCCCTAGCCGCTACGTCACAGTCTGGGTTGAACTTAACCATAGTGAAGTGGAGCGCGCTTTCATTTACACGCTCCTGGACCTTTTTACAGTCATTTATTTATAATGAAACTTATATATTTGATTTCTGCATGAAATACGGAATACAGCGATGTAAAAATCATTTACTTAAAAGTAAATATTAGAATTTGTATTAATTAAAAGTATTCAAGATTTGTGATAGCTGGACACGAAAAAGTCACACAGGGTAAACATTTTTTGTTTTTGAGGTAAACACAATCTACAACTTTTATTTCACATATTTTTCTATAAGTTGTTTAGTTTGTTCAATAATCAAAGGTAAAGGCCGGGACATCGGTTATTTCAACTCGCGCCGCTAGTCTCGCTTTCCTTCTAGCCACGCTTCCGATATTGGCTGTCTCACGCTTCCAGTTGTGTTCGTCTTATTTTATAATTACCTTTGCTGTTTTAGTTGAATCGTAGGCAGTGTTTGAGTCATGCAGTTACGTATTTTGTTTCGTATACCTTATTAAATTAATAATCAATGTTTGTTTGAGATGCCTCGTGCTTGTTGTGTGCCGGGCTGTAAAAACAAATATAAAAGTGCGTGTAGTGGTGGAACTTATACTTATATATTTTTCTTTCCTCGAGATGAACACCGGAAAGTACAATGGCTGTCGGCCATACACCAAAAAGATTTCCAACCGTCTAAAAACGCGGTAGTTTGTATAAAACATTTTGACGACCGTTTTATTATTACAGAAGATTCAGTGACACGACCAGACGGTTCAGTTTTGACAGTGAGAAGGGATATTATTAAACTATCCGATGACGCTGTACGAACTATCTTAGATAATCAGCCGATATACCTGATAAAAACAATGCCGCACCAAAATACCTCCAAAAAATTACAATGAAAATGGGGCCTAGTAACTCGGGCCTGAATGAAAGTCAAGTAAAATATTTATCATGTAAATGTTCGTTACTTAAAGAAAACGAAAAAATGGTTAACCTGTTCCTTGACGAAGTGTATATCAAACCTAACATTAGCTACAAAGCCGGAAAGCTAGGGGGCGCCGTAGTTAATACTAACGAGACTGAAAAGTATGAAATTGCAACTACCATTCAAACGTTTATGATTAGCTCTATATTAGGTCGTTATATAGATGTTGTTGGCTTATTTCCTGCCAAAGATTTAAGATTTGTAACTCTAGGTTGTCAAGAAAAAGGAAAGTGGATAAATTTATTGAACTTATAAAGACTGCGTATATCACCATTTCATACCAAAGGTAATTTTTGAGCTTAAAAAAATATAACTGTATGTAGTTTAAACGTAGATTTTAATTTGTAAAAGAAATTTGCCATAAAATAAATTTGAGTGATCAATTATAATGTTTACGCTCTAATTATTATATTATAATTGGTTTCTGTTACTTTTATAAAAACTAGATATAGAATAAAAACCAACTGCAATATATGTAACTTCGAAACTTACGTTGTTTTATATAGATAAAAAAGTACTACACTATTTTTAAACATGTTTTAGTATTAAGTGGTTTATTTTTTAGTTAGGTTTAAATTTTCAAAGAAATAGGACGAAGGGTTTCGACAGTAGACCAGTTTAAAGCAGAGTAAGTCGGGGCGCGCCATATGTTTCTTACGGGAGACACCGCCCGGGTAGCACTCTGACCGTGACGTCACGAATTCAGCGCTCCGGCCTGTAGTAAAGTCGGCCTTGGTTTTGAGCATAGAAAGTCGTATCTGGAATAATTATTACAATATTTGGTTTTAGACCTACGCAGTAAATTCGTCACAGCCATGAATATATAATAAGGTGCACAAGCCTGTAAAATATTTATAAATGAAAGTAACGACACTGATGTTTTTGGTAGTGCTACTAGTAATTCGACCGACACTTTCATAGCACCAGAATTGAGCAGCTGTTTAAGTCAAGCAAGCGCACTAGATCAGTATTGCACTGCGCATCCTTGATTCCGTTTAACCCCTTATAGTTCAGTCAATCTGTACATCTATAGATGCAAAAGGTGGTAGTTCTGATTTTTTGGTATGTTGTATATATAGGGGCACTATTTAAAATTCCAAGTTTACGACCTCGGCCGTGTTCCGCGCGCCCTACTGGCGCCAAAAAACCCAAATTATTTTGATATTGTTCTAGTTTTTTCAAATTTTCTGTAAGTTTGCTATTAAGTTTACTATCGCTGATGTTTTGTAGATCTTTTCATTCACAACATTTCTTCAGCTTTACTCTTGGCTTAATTTTTAACGATTTACCACTGAAAGTCACTAAAAGTCACCCTAATGGTGAAGTTATAAATCACTACACCATTTACATATACTGTATAATATTAAAGAAAAAATTACTAATCATTTTATTTGGAAAGTATTACTGCTCAAAACATCAGAAAAGTTTTCTGGTTAACTCGAAATAAACTAACTTTTCCTCATAGTATTGTACAGTCACAGATTCTATTCATACAGTTTTTATTATTCGTATCTAACAAACAGTAACCTTGATATCGATTCTCTATAAGTTGCAAGTTTTATCCCATCAATAAAACTAGGCAACATTGAGCCCAGCTGGGCGTGTTTGTTTCTACAGATCACAGTTTGTTATATCAGCGGACCGTTTACACGTCAAGCTATTTGAACGCAAGCCAACAGGTTTGACGGAAACGATTCGCTTAATAGTTTCTTTGACGTTTAAACAGACTTATAACGTCTTTAAATTCACAGAATTGTAAATATTGCATTTTTATATCGCCTTTTAAATCTACATACAGCTAGCTTACTCCAACTCACCATCATATCGCCCAAACCTGCATTAGTGAGTTAAATTCCAGTTAACAAACTAAGCATTAATGCTTTTATCGACTTTCCGTAGGAAAGAGGGGCTATGCAATGACTCTTTGGTGAGACCTAAGGACAGGAGTGGTCAATAAGCTGCGATCATGGTCCCCAGAACAAGGTTTTGGGTGTCGTTATATAAATATTGTATATATATGTGTGTGTGTGTGTGTGTGTGTGTGTGTGTGTGTTAGTCCTCTAACGGGCGCACTTTAGTCCGATTTGGTCCAAATTTGGTACACACTTTGGTCTTCTAAGTAGCTCGGACGAGGTCGTTAGTCAAAGAAATCCAACAATCAGAAGCACGGTTTTTTAAATCTAAGTAATTTTTTTTAAAGATTATTCGTACTAGAATAAAATTTGTTTGGGCTTTTATCTACATAAATAAATAACCTTATAGTTCTTATGGTTCCCCTAAAATCTACCAACAAAAAATACCATAAAAGTACCCGGTTCAAATCCTCGTTGGAAATTTTATAGCTTCTGATCCGAGGCCGACGGCCTGAACTGAAACAGGGTGTGAGCCTGTGCCGAAAGCTGAGGTGCAAACAAATTCTTCTAATATATTTCGGTTAGACTAATTTCCCAAATAGTTGGTTGAAACCGTAAAACATATAAACTTAATTTTGGAAATTCGCTCTACTCAAGTTAGCGGTTCGGTTGCGTGGTCGAATTATTTTGATATTGCACTACAGTGCTCCGCCCCCTACTCAGTTAGCTCATCAACCCCTGTGGCGAGTTCCATCTTCACCACAAAGCAAATGCAAACAGATTATTGATATTCTGATATTTTCACGTAAATTACACTTGAATAGTACAGAACCACTTGTATCACGGTAGGGTGGTGTGGGTACCGGTGACCTAGATCCAGACCCCATAGGGCCAGAGTTTTTGCGAGAATGACAGGATTTGTTTTTTATAATAGAGTTTTAGAGGAAGGTAATGCCTTAAAACACATTGTGTTATATCATTTAAGCGTTATATTCTTAACTCTTGAAGTAGAATTCCTTTACTTCAAAGTTTCGGTATTCTCCTTTGGAAATGAGATCTATATGCCCGGTCCTGAACAGTAGTTTTGTGCATTATGTGCAAATGTTGGAGAAGACAAAAACTATATTTTTTACCAAAGAAATGTAAAACGCTTATCAAAAGTTGACCAATCTGTACGTTGACAATCGTTGATACACACGAATCGTTCTATGCGCAAGCGCAGTAAGATAGAAGGACGGTTGTTGACGATTCACAAGCAGAATGTGCTGCGTTTGATATATGGTTATCTTCAGCAGCGGATATCAAATTACCTTCTCCTGTTACAGCCGGCACCATGATACTATCAGTGCCAGCCTCTGCAGAGCGACTATACCAACAGACATTTTGGTATTGTGAAAGAAAGATCCTTGAGAAAAATAATATATAGGCAGTATTTTAAACTGACGGTAAAAATACTTAACTAAAATACATTTCAAAAGTGTTAAATATTAGTTTAAAAGCTTTTATTATTCGATTAAAAATCAATGTTTGGTATTAGCTGCCGTACCCGCCTTCGTGAGAGTCCAAAATAAGCTACTTTTTAAGTTTAGAAATTTGTTTAAAATTTATGTTAAAAGTTATTTTACTAAATCAAATAAATAGTTCAACTCCATCTAGTACTTTCCGGTAATTTACACGGTATCTATAAATCCCTTCCTCATTTCAATCTGAGTCAAGGTAGTAATCATTTTTTTTACTAGGACAGACCCGCGGGGCTAGTAGGACAGATCCTCACTCCATCTCCATCTATACTCTCTCATCTCGCACAACTGTGAGCGGAATAATCTAACATAGCCAACATTTCATTACACGAACGATGATTATTTAAAACTTTTTTATCTACGACCATTGCAATAAACACCAATAACGCTATTACAAGTAACATCAGAAAGAGGTACATTACAAACCAAAAGCCAACCCGATTAGGTAATGATATCTTTACCTAACAGGAGTCACTTTACATAATAGGCTCTAGACCAATGAGAGCTCGTCATTTGACGGAAGTAGAGTTGTAATAAAAATAACGCTATTCGTACATCAGCTGATTGTACCCATACGTTCCGGATGTTAGTGTGTTATTGTAACTAACCTCAAACGTGAGTTGACGCATTCCGCAAACATGAGTGATAGTGATGAATTTTGTTTAACTCCAGAGGAAATTAATACAAAAGCAAATTCGGCTCTGAACAATTTGTTGCCAGAAAAATCTAAATTTCGTTATGAAAAGGTTTATAACCAGTTTATGGAGTGGAAAACTAGAAATGGTGTTAGTTCGTTTTCCGAGAATGTTTTCATTGCGTATTTTGAGGAATTGGCCCAAGATAAGAAACCTAGTTCGCTTTGGTCTATTTATTCAATGATTAAATCTACAATCAACATCAAACATCAAATAGACATATAAAAATATTTCAAGCTCACAGCTCTACTGAAAAGGAAATCAGAAGGGTACAGTGGTAAAAAAGCAAAAGTGTTTTCATCAGATCAAATAAAAATGTTTCTTGATCAGGCACCAGACGAAATCCACCTTTTTACAAAAGTAAGTATAGTGTTATTAACATAATTGATAAGTTTAATAATAACATCAACAAGGATTAAACATTATAATGATTTACAATTAAAATGTTATTGCCACTGCAACGTCCTTCTCATTTAAAAAAAATGTTTCTTTACATTTTGGCATAGGCCTAATTAGGCTATAATTAACTCGAATGTGTTCATAACAAATAAAAACTATATTAGGCTGGTAATAGTATAAACGTAAAACAAAATTTTACTAATTGTCGAACATATAATTTACCGTTGTAAAGTAGTGCTTTTAATTTTAACAGGTTGCGATGATATTTGGTATTATTGCAATGGTCGTAGATAATAGTAGTTTTTTACACCCTGTATATTTTTGGTCGTAGATAAAGTAGTGTACGCAACGATTGTATTCAGCCTTTAAGCCACTCGTGAGATATTTAGAACACTCGCTTCGCTCGTGTTCCAACTTACATCTCACTCGTGGCTTAAAGGCCTTCATAATACAATCGTTGCGTAAACTACTATTTTCGTCTAGCCCTAACCTTAAAAGGCTTTTTCACACTGTCACCGACCTCACGTCACGTAATAGACCAGCCATTAGAGCAAAAAATAAGGCAGTTATTGCTAAAACATTTAACAGTAAACCGATTGCGTTATGACTTAGGGAATAGTTTGTACAATGAAAATACCACCTTCGTAAACAATGATTTTCCATTATGGAATTATTGAAACAATAAA
The DNA here is from genome assembly GCA_018207615.1 of Philaenus spumarius. Taxonomy (NCBI): domain Eukaryota; kingdom Metazoa; phylum Arthropoda; class Insecta; order Hemiptera; family Aphrophoridae; genus Philaenus; species Philaenus spumarius. The sequence goes on along the minus strand of JAGFPH010020757.1, from coordinate 7,732 downwards.
AACCGTGAAAAATTTCCTTTTTTTTTCGCTTATACTTTGTAAACCATTGGATGAAACGCTATACTTTCAATGGTGGTCCCCGAATTTTAGTTTAAACCAGAATTTAAAAGTGGTCCCAATCACGAAAATAAACGCGCGAGTCATGGGTCGTGCTCGGGACCACTTTTAACCAACTTTTTAGCATTTTTACAGAAATCTGAAATATACGTTTTGAAACACATGCTCTCTACTTTTAGAATCCGTTTGAAAAAATTAAATTGGCCTTAACAATTAATTCATATGCATGTTTCAAGATAACGCTCCAAATTGTTTAAACAGTTGTTATGCAAAATCAATATATCAGACAGCGCCCACTGCCCACCTTATGTACGTGACATTAACTGTCATTTTACACAATAACAAAGCTTTAAGGGTCTGCAATACATAAAATAAGTTTCGAAGTTGACTCTATCGCTCCTTTCCTACGAGGCAGATTTGTGAACTACCAAGCAGTCGAAGCAATATTCCGCGCGCCGCTTAACAAAAATAGTTCAAACGCTCAGCGCATGCGTAACATTTTTACCTTGTGTCTGTCTCCGAATCTTCCCTCCCCGCCTGAAATAGCCGAGTAGCAAAGGTTTCGTCAGCGATATTTAATCAACAAGTGGGTATATTTGTATTTAATTTTACCGCAGACATGATACTGAATACTAAATGAACATAGGCCTAATAGTTTCTAGTCTTGTTTTTAACTTTATTTAGGGGTAGTAAACAATTTAGGACATTTTGAACACTCTAATTTCTAAACTAACTGAAATATCTCAAGACGCAAAATTTCTTCTTTTTAAAATCTGATTTTTTCTTTGGATTATAAGAATGCATTGGCCTCGCTCAATTAAACTCGGAATAAAGAAGGAGTGTACATAGTTCTACGTTTGTGTATTTATTTATTATCATAACAGATTTCGCAGTTTTACAAGAAAGTAAATAATGTTTTTATGATACAAATTCAACAATTTAAGTATGTAATTGTATGTACTTTTTGTTGTATTGATTCAACGAAATACGACACGATAAATTGAAAAATCTCCAAGAACAATCAACCCCACGTACAAACACTCAGTAATATTTAAAGCTTATGTTAATTAAATTTAATTATAAATTCCATGGTTATAATATTTTTAAAACTATAATAATTTATAATAATATTAATTAAACAGATATAGAAATAAGTCATAGTACAATTTGTGTTTGTTTTTTTCAATAGGCTATAATCAACAAAATGTATTTCAAAACATAAATTTCTTTGTATTGAAATGTCAGTCTGACATCCAGGCATTGATTTAATAAGGTTATTACTCTTATATTTCATACTTAACAGACAACTAAAAACTACACACAACTGAACACAAACAGGAACAATCTCATTTTCCGATCATTACAGTAAATGAAAAAATGTAGACTAATAATAAAAATAAATTAAAAATATTTTCAAAGTAGTACACAATTTGATTACACACGTAAGGAAAATTTTAAATCTATAAATATTCAATTTTTCAATATTACAGTTCTTTAAAAATATGAATGTTATATTACAATATTAAAACTTAATAAGTTTTGTTATAATAAATATGTTTATACAAACTAATAAAACTAATTACAGTTAATCAAACCAAATATTTTATAAAAACAAATTTTTAATCAACAATAAGAAAAAATATACCTTACAAAAATAATTTATTTACATCATTATATTATTTTTTATTATACTATTTATATCTAACTTAAATTTCTTACAAATTTATTTTGATGTAAACTGAAAGGGAAAAATTATACCAGCTGTACCCTCACCGTTGTTAGGTGCTCAATGGCAGTTATTTATTGCTTTGTCTTTGTTTACGGTGTTTGTCTAACTAAAAGTAATTGTCACATTTTAGCCTAGTTCAAAGATGGAAATTCAACACTCAATTAATTATTAAAGTATCTTGAATAAATTTAGAAAAACTGAAATCAGGAAAATAGGCTACTAAAATCAGGAAAATATTCAGGATGTGTTTGGGATATTCCTAGGGCACCCTGTGATGTGTGGGTAATACAAATTTAGATCAATAAGATAAATTAAGAAGAAAATAAAAATAAATTGCTTTTAAGCCCTTAACATGTTTCCCAGCAAAGAATCACAGATGTTGGATGAATTTTAGATATAATTAAATTATTTTAACGATGTTTTCCTTTTTTACTTTCTCCCCCTATACCATAGTATATGGAGAAAGTATTGTATTCGTCAAAATTTTCGAGTTTGAGTTTTTGGTGGAAATATCCGTTTTGGGTCCCCCTGAACCTAAAAAAGTGGTTTTCGGAATGATGTCTGTGTGTGTGTCTGTGTGTCTGTGTGTCTGTGTGGATGTTATCAGACCTAGAGCCTAAACCAGTCGTCCGATTTTGATGAAATTTGGTATGGAGGTACTAATTCACGGTATCTCCAGGCGGTTTTTTCATTTTTGTGAATTTTTTATTTTTAAGGGTAATTTTCCCATAAAAACCCATAAAAGAACGGAAAAATTAACATTTCTCAAAAACGGCTCTAACGATTTTGATTAAAATTTTATAGTTTATTAGGGACCTAAAGTACTATAAACTGTAAACTATAATCAAAATCGTTCGAGCCGTTTTTGAGAAAAGTTGATTTTTCCATTATTTTATGGATTTTTATGGGAAAATGACTGTTAAAAATAAAAAAATCACAAAAAATTGGTAATAGTATTTTTTTATTAAGTTTCTATAATGAGGGAGAAAGTATGTGACAGTTTCCTGATACCGTTTTTACTTTCTCCCCCTATACCATAGTATATGGAGAAAGTATTGTATTCGTCAAAATTTTCGAGTTTGAGTTTTTCTTGGAAATATCCGTTTTGGGTCCCCCTGAACCTAAAAAAGTGGTTTTCGGAGTGATGTCTGTGTGTGTGTCTGTGTGTCTGTGTGGGCGTGTGTGTGTCTGTGTGTCTGTGTGGATGTTATCAGACCTAGAGCCTAAACCAGTCGTCCGATTTTGATGAAATTTGGTATGGAGGTACTAATTCACGGTATCTCCAGGCGTTTTTTTCATTTTTGTGAATTTTTAATTTTTAACGGTAATTTTCCCATAAAAACCCATAAAATAACGGAAAAATAACTTTTCTCAAAAACGGCTCTAACGATTTTGATTAAAATTTTATAGTTTATTAGGGACCTAAAGTACTATAAACTGTAAAATTTTAATCAAAATCGTTCGAGCCATTTTTGAGAAAAGTTGATTTTTCCATTATTTTATGGATTTTTATGTGGAAAATTACTGTTAAAAAATGACTGTTAAATGAGGGAGAAAGTATGTGTCAGTTTCCTGATACCGTTTATTTTTTTTTTGTACTGACGTAAAGTTTTCCTTGACGTAAAGTCTTTGGATGTCTACAATATTATTAGGATCTGCCGAACATCATTTCCTGGAATACTTTGTTAGGAATGCCGATCAACATCCGCTCTATAAAACGGTCTGATACCAAGTTTAGTTACATTATGTTCAGAAATTATAAAAACTTATTTGATAAAACGTTTAGAAAGACTAGTGGCTAAACTCGCGGCCATGAAATTAGGCGGGTGAGAAAAATTGCGGTGTTGCCAGATATCGTACTAGTCAAGCGACGGAAGGTCGAGATTCGCCTACCTCCACGCACCAACTGGCAACACTACCCTTGCACTGTTGCAGCTTATAGTAAAGTTGTTCGCGTCCATGGTGTCCTCAATCCACAAGTGTTTGCCGGGTGGTGTTAAATGAACAACAATTAATAATTAACAACATTAATAATGACTTAAAATACTTTCTTACAAAAATCTAATTATTAATATGTACCCGTTTATTATTTAAATGTACCCTACGTTTCTTATTCCCACATGGTATGCGGTAGTTCGCTTTGTAAAGGTACTAGGGGAGACTCCTGCGTGCTCCGCACGCCAACCCCCAATGGGACCTTCTACAAACATATGTTATGTTTTATTTATAATAAAGGTGTACGATTTATATTAACCTTAAAACTAAGATTGTAAATAATGATAAATGGTCAAATCAAATTATTTCTTATATTTGATAGCGGCAGTTATAATAATGGTTAAAAGAACCAGCAAGCCTCAGGTCTACACTTTAAAACCCTAACCTAAAAGCTAGAAATACAAAAATAATTGCATACATTTTGAAATCAGCTGTCAATGGAAATATTAGCGCAAACAGCTATATTATCTGTTATTTTATTCGATTGGTTGCTATGGTAATAAATGTAAATACATGTGTTGGTTTATCATTCTAGGCCTAACCTAAGAATATTTTCCGACTAAATTTACAAATATTGAAATAAAAAAAGGTTTCTATCAAAATGAATTATAGCCTATGTTACTCAGGGATAGTGTAGCTTTTTATTAGTAAAACTATTTTTTCAATCGGTTCAGTAGTGCCAGAGATTACCCCCTGCATACAAACAAACAAATAAACAAACAAAAAACTTTACCTCTATATTAGTATAGATTAATTAAAAAGCATTGTTGGAATTGTATTACGGTAAGAAAAAAATTAGCGGAATTATAACTTAAACAAAAAAAATCATGCTATTATCATCATACAATAATTGTGTAAAGGAAATGCAAATGATCTATAAACATTAAAATTATTTGTTTTTTACTCTTGATTATAAAATAGAAACTTGCAACATTGCGCAAGGCTACGGCTACGGTTTTCGCCGAGCGCCCGCGTGTCTTTGTTCTTGATTCATACAGTTATGCATTTTACAACTAAACTAAAAATCTCATAAAAATTTTGATTCATACGATTTTCTACAACTTCGCACCAGACGAAATAAAAAAAACAAAAATTGGTTGGTGAAAAATTCAATACGCCTACACAGCGGTTTTTATTTAGGTTTTTATTCTTCTGTTAATTATTTGCTGCCGTTTGAAAAATAAAAAAAAATAATGCCATTGGAATCAGTAGCATTTTCAGAAGGCAGTGGTATAATTTTATTTCACAATGCTATGTAGATAGATCCACAAGCACGAGAGAAAACACTACTATTGAGCTTCAAAACCTTTACTTGACGGGTGTAAGTTGTAGAAATAACTACAGCACGAGTTGGCAACACCGAACTTTCTCTCACCCGCCTAATTTCATGGCCCCGAGAAAAGTACCAATAAACTATAACCCCTAGTACTGAACTTGGTCGGATATTTCATGAATGTACTTACGGGAATTCAATCAGAAATCAGTATTTTGAAATAAGTTTTAATTTGTATCATCAACAGTAGGTTTTCAATTACATCATTTTTTGTATCTAATAATATTTCTTTAAAGAAATATATTTCAGAAACAGTTTGCAAGTTAAGGATACTTTCATAAGTTACGTGTTTTTTTCGTTGAATAATTTAAATTCGATAATTTTTCAGTTCTAATATTGCAGACAATATTGAAAGTAGTGCCTTTTATCTGTAAAAGAAGTTATATTCATACGCAACTGAGTAGTTCTTATATGAACCGCGCGAGAGCGACACCGTACGTTTAGGTACATTACTTCCTTTGAACACTTCTATCTGCTTTAATTTATAAGTTACAAAATTCATTTTTTTTCTACCAGATAGAAGATAAAATAACGGATGTTCTCCTTTTTTGAAAATTTCGATATCGGTTTTCATTGACCAACAAAAAATCAAAAACTTGAAACATTGTTTTCAAACTTGAACTCATTTTTTTCAAAAACTATCAACAAATTGCGATTTTTTAAAAAAGGAAAACATCCGCGTTAACGTGATCTTTGAAATAAGCAGTAAATCATAACTGTGTGATTAAAATTGGCAGCGGTACGAATGTTCAAGTGTAACATTATTCTTATGGGCGAGAAAAGTGACAAGATTTATGTACTACAGAGCCTTAACTTTTAAAATGTCGAAATAAAAATTTTTTGAGGCACAAACGATCAAGACTTACAAAGTCTTATTTTATAGGTTTTTTAATTTACTACAACTTTTACACTGAAAACGTTTATCCAATGATATAAGTGGAAAAAAACAAAAAAGTCAAAATTTTTGTTTCAATTATTCCACATTAAAATAAAATTATTGTTTCCGAAGGTATTTTCATCCACACATTATTACCATGTCATAACGCAATTGGTATGCTGTTAAATTTTGTAGCATAAAAAATCTCTTTTGACTGGTGTATAACGTGAAAGATCATTTCACACAGCAGCAGACGTCTCGCGAGTTGTGGTCTTTTAGTGCCTTCAAAGTTTGCACAATTCCAGCTCAGTCAGTTGCTCTCTAACCTTTAAGTAGGATCTCAGTGCAGACCCTAGTGGTTAGTGCTGCGATACCGAGTGCGGCAAATATATAAAGTGGGAAGTGTCCAAATCTGTAATTTAGATAAACTGGTAGTAAAAGACTTCCTATCAGATAATCCTGTAATAATTCTTACAGATTTTTGTAGCAGAAAGACTTTTAAGTGAGATTGGAATTACACAACAATCTGATTACTTTACAGTGATCGACACAAAACATAATCATAAATTAAACATTTTAAAAAACCCGACATATCAACTAGAAAAGAACTGATGATCTTCAAACGGCTAAACAGATTTTCTTGAATTGCTAAGAACACTCTCGATCGTCACCTTAAAAAAAAAAAATAAATTAGGCGGTTTACATTAAACCAGCGTTTTGCCTTTTATATAGAATGTTTTAATAACGCATCTTTCACAACACCACCTTCATTAAAACACATTAATGTGTTGTCATCGGCATACAAGACTGCCGTGGAAGAGATGTTACAGCTAAAATCATTGATAAAGATAAAAATAATTCGATCACTTAACTGAACCGCTGACGTGAGATGAGCGATTTTCCAAAATTGAGTTTATGTGTTTTAGGGCTTCAATCAAAAATATTTGGAAAATTATTCTATTTACGTGGGCTCTGCTTGTACAAAATATATTAGTAGATTTTGTTTCCACATCAGCCTCCAACCCCACACGCTGCTTTGTCCAGCTTGCTTATGCGACCTTGTGGCCTCGGATTATGGACAGCTTTGCTTCGCTCGCAGTGGAGAAAATAACTTCGCGAGGTAAATAATACAGAGTACTTTTACGGTTTTTTTCGTTTTGATAGATTTTGGGAGAACGGAACGTGCTATAAGGTAGCGTAAAAAACAAAATGTGCCGAATGTTCTCCTAAATATAGTTTTTCAGATAAAAACCCACAAAAGTTTCATTATAGTACGAAAAATCTCAAAACATTATTACTTCCGGTAAAACAACGTGCTTTCGTTTGTTGAATGTTTTGGCTAACGAACTCGTCCGAGCGACTTACAAAACGAACATGTGTAGGCCTACCAAATCGGAAGTAAAATGCAGCCGTTAAGAGTGTGAACACATATACATATATGTGTAAGGTTTTAAATAACACACGGTGCACATTTGCTACTACCGACCTTAGGTCTCACCACAAGAGGCATTGCAACAGCTCATCTTTTCTATGGAAATTCGCTAAAAAGGAAAGGTCCCAAAACAATACCTTGTGGCGTCGGAAGGAGTATCCAGCTATAAGACATTAGTATAAGGGTTTTATAAACACGACCTTATCACTCGGTGATTACTCGGTAATCGCACTAAGATAACATTTCTTGTCCACGTGACATTCTTAAAGTAAACAAAGTATTTGTGATTAGGATTTACAATGATGTGTA
>JAGFPH010020755.1:0-13927 GCA_018207615.1 Philaenus spumarius | reverse complement strand
GAAGCGACTAGACAGTCTAGACGTAGCACGTAATCGCAAGTTCCCTGAGCAATCCCGACAGGAGCAAAGGATGAAAATGCTCACACTTAAAGCTACTAAGTAGCCTAATTACGTGCAAATTTTAGCCACTTCTGCTTGAGCAAAACAAGACGGGAATTTTCGCTTGACTTTACTATACTGGCTGAGTATAAAGTTTTTGTGACGGCTTAAAAATTGTTTAACAATTACATAAGAAGATACAAAACTTGGCGCATTGTTACTGGGCACCAAAAACTATTTTATCACGTTGCTCTCATGTTGCCTGTTAAAAAATTATTAAACGGTCCCGGGACTTTATACAATTTAGCTAATTGCAAGTTATACAAACTTTGACTGTCTGCCATTTCCGACTCAGTTGTCTGAGGTCGGATTTGTGATATTGATTTCTACTAACAGAAACTTTTAATTTGATGTGCAGCTTAATCTTTGATTTCATTTAAGATTTTCTTCTGACTCCAAGTGGGCCGTCCTACTAAGATGAGGAAAAGTTTATAGTTTCTTCAAAACGTACTTTTTTCAGGTGCAGCATTATAGGTGTGCCACGTTTAGTAAGTTGCTTTATCAAGTACGGTAGTAACTATATAAGCCACCCCTGGACTTTATACACATGCTGTTATTTTGCCTGTGTTTATTGATTTTATGGAACTATTTACAAAATTCAGACTAAAATTTTGTAGACCTAAATTAAGTGTTTTAGGGAAAGTTAAAATGCATGTAAATTAATTACGATTATACAGTAAAATATTTTTTTGAAGTTACATTTAAGAATATGAATTATGTATTTCATTTGTATAGTTTTTTTAATATTTTTGTATTGATTTTGTTGGAAACAAAATTAATTACAAAACTTTACTACACTAACAAGCATGGACTTAGTATAGTAAAACAATAACTTAAGTTTACAAAATGATTGTAAGACAGAGAGTCCGGGTACACTCCAATGATAGGATGACCACAAACAATTTCGTAAAGTCTGGTCCTTTTCTGATTAACAACTGGACTAATAAAATTGTCTTTCTGTTACGCTTGTACCTCTCTAGCTGCTTCAATTAGTTTATAATTCCTTAAAAGTCGTATAATTTAACACTAAATACTCACCCATTTACTAAAACCTTATAACTTCAAAAGGTATGCTATATTATTAGTTTTTCAATATTATTAGAATATCGTTGTTTTGTAAAACTGAAATGCGACCCTAAAAAAAATACAGTCTTTAGTCACAGTATGTTCCCAGTTTGTAAACATGTGGTAAATGCAATAGATTAGGTACTAGTTATTATACGAAATACAGTAATCAAATATAGAATTTGAAGCAATAAGAGTAATGAGTATAAAAAAGCTTTATATAATAAAATAATCTAACAAATGTGTTATATGGCATCTTTGGAATTATAATGATATAAGTAAGGCCTACTATAGAATTAAATTACGTTCAGAGTGTTGGTTTTTGGTCTTTTAACCAGTGCGAAGCTAAATGCCATACCCATATCAAACTGTCCCCGTCCATAGCAGACTAAGAGTCCGCAACATTTCTAAATGACAGCCAGACTCTTGGTCATAACCCAACGCAAATCAAGTACCCAATGTAATGATGTCTGATGACCCGTACTCGTTGTACGTATAAAATACTAAATACATATATTGAGTTAACACAGAGGAACTTGTTAATAATTTCTTATTTAAAAATGAATTGTTAACAAAGAAAGTTTTTAATTGTATACAATTTTAGTGATATATTACGGTCTTCTAACTCTACGGGTTATGCGTACGGTTTGCATACTACGATCCGAAATTGTTAGATGTGTTCCGTTGAGAACGAAGTATTAACAAACATACCCTCTTTTTTATAGTTTTTTTTATCAAGCCGAAACCCCTGAGCGGTTACATCGCCTAAACTTATTTTGATCATTGTGTATTTTAAAAAGCAAACAGACAATATATGGCACAGTCAGACAGCTTAACGTTAACTTAAATTTATTTAATACAGTAGTTGCTATTTACTAGTCATTAAATCCAATGCATATTCTATGACTTGTTTTGTTTTTGTTAGACTATGATTTTTGTAGTGTTAAACAAATTAGTTATTGTATATTTTTCACTGCAAGTTAAGTGTAAAGTTGGGTTACATTTATTTACATTTTTTGATTGGTTTAAATTACTGCATTGAATAGTGCATGGGAAATACATAATTCACCATATAATTTGACAAGTAGGTAGAGGGAGCTTCTCACGACAACTGCAATTGTAAATGTAACGTAGTAAATGTCTAAATCATTTTGAAGGTCTATAATAAAACCTGAGTTATAACAATGAATACTTAACACTTATAAGTATTAAGTATCCATTGGTTATAATAGTATACTAACGGTTAATCAGAACTAGCATTACTTAGTCCTGCCCTGAATAAAAACCTAACCAAAGAATTAGACCCAGTATAATTTGCATGCGTTTGCATACCACATTTGAGACAGGTTATACAGAAAGTTTTTACATATTTTCAGAAACCTTGTTGGTTCAGCGTGTAAAAGTGTTTTAAAACTAAAATAGTAAGTTAATGAAGAAAAATACTTAAATCATGTTAAAACGAACTGTTATGAGTATATGTTCCTAGGCAATGAAATCCAGTATTAACATAGTAATACTTTAATATAATAGCCTGCTCTTGTTATATTTGTTTAAACGATTTTAATCTGCGTGCTTGAGAAAGTTGATTCTATGTTTAGGCATAACAACTTCGTATCTCCAAAAAGTAATGAATAAAAATAAAATAACTTTTTCTAATGAATTAAAGACAAGTGATATTTTGATTATAAGTTCAACTTTAAACAATATAATAAACAATGTCTGCTCCACCATTAAAATTATGCATACAGTTTTTTTTCTCGATCTTCAGCAAATTTATACTGTTATTCGTGTTATTTAAACAATTTTCGTCAGCTTGATGCAATTAATAAAACTGTGCAACCAAATAATGAATTCAACAACCAAGAGTTGAAAATTGTTTATTCCTGGTAAAACGATTTTCTTGGGAAACACCTTGCTAATACCATTTCACAGTCTAATGTTAGTATGACTGTAGTATAGAGGTGTAAGACTCTAGGTGTTAACATGTTCATCACTCGTGTTAATGAAACCAGTAATAGAAAGGCATTTGGCAATCACAAATTTTTCAACACTTTTTACTGCCATAATGTCGATGAGATGAATAATGAATGGCAACTTAGTCATTGACTAATTGTATAGTCATTTTGGAAGGAAATACAAAATTTTAACGGTAGAAGATAATCAAAATTGCTTTTCACAATAAAATGTCTCCTTTAATTGCAGTGGAAAATAAGGTATCACAACTACGTTTCCTTTTACAAAATAAAATAAATTCTAGATGGCAAACAAAAAATACGAAAATGACCGTTAAATAGAGGCGTAATATTTAAAAGGAAATACTATAAGAAAGATAATTAATTGTTGGGCATTAAATGATGACAGTACAACTATTTATGTGCCTCTTCTTCAATACAGGTTCATCACAACGGATGTTTAAAAACGTGATTTATTCCATGTAGAGCCTTAAGAGTAAAACAGGTTCTAAACAAAGTAAAAATTGAAAACAAATGTTTGTCATTAGACCATTTATTGTAGGAAGGCCCAATGTGTTCTGTTCACTAACCAATGTCTTTTGTATTTAGAATGCATAAACGGATGAGTGATTCAGAACAGGTAGAAAGTTTACAATGATTAAAATATGCTAGTAACCCAGAATATAAAAGTTTGGTCACCTCAACACTGGTTTTTATTCGATTAAATAAGTATGCACCAAACGTACGTTCTGAGAATATGACCATAAAATAAAATAAAAATCAATCGAATTGTCATTTAGTCTAAAATTTTACCACGAAGTATTTTGAAAAAAATACTTTATTAACAAATAGGCATAATTGGCAAGTCCAGTAGGCACATATACTCCACCTGCAGAACTTAGCGGTCAGAGCTCTGCCGTGCTTTAAATGTTTATTGTTTATCTTATTTTAATTTTGTACATAGAAATATGTAAAAATAAAATTCTAACCCAGAGTTGTCAAGTCCAGTATCACATAAACTCCCTCAGCAGAACTTGTCGTGTTTTATGTTTACTTTATTTTTAAAGTTTTTAAGTTCATATAAAGCAGTTTGTTAAAAAAACCTTCACTTAGAAACAGTCTTATATAAAGTTCCTGAGAGGAACCTAAAGGGTAGAAAATGCCGCGTTTTAAACGTTTTGATTATTTCCAATTGTGACAAGTGGTTTTCAACTATTAATGGCTAGCTTAAGCAAAAGTTTTTACGTTATAAATAATTTAGTATAGAAGAAAAGCTATGCAATGAAAGCCCTTCATATTGTATGACACACAACTAGGAAGAAAATATGACAACTCTTACTTTGAATGCTTACTTATTGCATGCACCTAATTAAACAGAATATTTGAAATAAAAAACCATGTATGATATAGCAAAATTAAATATCGCCTTATAAATTTATTCAATGTGAGTCTCTTTTGATTTTTCACATAAATAAAACTAACCTTCAAAAATCTGTTAACAAATACTTGCAACTTCAGTAAAATAATAATATTTAAGATGTAGGAAAAACACTTTAATAGTAGGCCTACATTGGTTTCGTCTATGGAACCGTTTAAATTAACATCCAACTAGTATTTAAAAAAATCGATTCTATAAGATTGCGTTTAAACGCATTGAAAAATAAAGCTGGATTTGAATGTATAGGCTATCGAAATCATACGTTTGTATAATGAATGCCAAGATTACCTCAATTGTTTGCAGTAGGCCTACATATTGTGTCTACCGTTTCAAAATGGCAGCGAGCTGGAACTCCACAAAGTTGCTTTTTCCATAAGCTACTGCCTAATAAAGGTTGTTAAAACAGTTTAGACGAAATGTGAGGTAAAAGTAGTAAAAAAAATTTCAAATACTTGGCAAAAAAATTTGTTTACTTTTAAAATGGTACTTTGTTTTAGTTTATAAAGTGTTCCATATAAGTCAAAATTATAAAGTTTGCGATATTATTGTGCTGTTTACTTTTAACTGAAATCGCCAAGATAAAATAAAAGTAAAGGTACAAAAAAAGTAAAACTCTATATACATTTTTTTTTATTTTTAAGTAGTTTTAATCTGGTGGCTACTTAATTAATATCACTCCACATTATGATGCTAATAAATAGCTGTTTGGAAAAGCAACCACTTTACAGACGGAATCCAGCTGATCCACACCCATAAAACATGCTTTCAAAACTAATATAATCAAATAAAATGAATTTAACACATAACATCGGTTTTGTTTCTAAAGTCTTTATTTACAATAATCTGTCTTAAATGGTAAATTATCTAAATAAATTCACCATCTGATGCCTCCTCTAGTTTCAAATTAATGCCGAAGTTTGCCGAAGTATCATTTTCGAAGTTTGCAAATGACTGAAGCTGATCCAAGAAGTTCAAGATGGCGAACAGAAAATACCAATATGTCGGTTAAATAGGGGCGTCATCTTCAAAAGGAAGTAATATAAGAAATACAATTAATTATGAAGCATTAAATGATGACAGTATAACTATTTATGTGCATCTTCACCAACAGTTCACTTTAAAAAAATGTTTTATATAAAGTTCCTGAGTGGAACTTATTAAAGGACAGAACGTGCTTCAACACATTTGCTTAAGTTAATAGTTGCCAAAACCCGTTGTAACATTTGAAATAAGCCAAATGTTCTTTCCTAATAAGCAAATGTTTTTACGTTATTAAATAATTCAGTGTAGAAGAAAGGATTGCTTCAACCTATGTCGAAAGCACATCATAATTATGTATGACACACAGCTAGGAAAAAAATAGGAAAACTCTTGCCTTAAATGCTTACTTGTTGCATCCACCAAATTAAACAAAATATTCACCCTTTCATTATTCAATGTGAGTCTGCTCTTTTTGCAATAATAAAAGTAAAATTCAGAACGCTGTAACAAAAGGTTTACAACTTAAATAAAATAATAACATTAAAGATGCAGTACAACATACATGAATAGTACTATTGGTTTCTTTTATACAACCGTTTCAAAATTACATTCAATTAGTAGCATATTAAAAAAATACGATTCCATAAGTTAGAGTTTAAACGCATTAGCGAATCAAGCTTGATTTTAATGTATTTGTTTGTATAACGAATGCCAAGATTAACCCATCTTTTACAATATTGCGCTATATCGTTTCAAAATTTGCAGCGAGTTTGAACGGTACGAAGTCTTTTTATTTTACTTACGCTACTACTTAATAAAGTAAAATATTAGACAAAATATGTCATAAAAGTAGTAAACTCATTTTCAAATTACTTGGAAGAAAGATTATTTTTCCCTCAAATTGTTACAACAGAGCTAGCCACTTTTTCTTTTTGTCAGCCACATTTTCTAGAGCAAGACTAAAAACATTCTAGTCAAAACATGTGCTTGCGGTCACCACCGAGATCGTCATGTCCGAGTTCGTCACATCGACGAAAATCAATGAGCCGTACTAATTAGGGTCGGCCGTCTACCTGCCCCGCCGAGACCAGAACTGAGTTCATAGCTAGACAATATTTACCCCTTTAAAGTCACTTCACATATTTTGCCGATAACAGTATGATTATAATATTTGTATAATTATAATATTTCGTCGTATTATCACTTTATATAATTAGAATAAAAAAAAAACTAAAGGACTTACCTATATTTAAACTGTTTAGTTACAGTATTTTGCTGTAACTTTTGTTGCTGTATTTTGTTCCCGTTCGGGCGGAGGAGGCATGACATACTCGGCGGGGCAGGTAGACGGCCGACCCTAATTAGTACGGCTCATTGATTTTCGTCGATGTGACGAACTCGGACATGACGATCTCGGTGGACACGGTGCTTGCGGGTCAGTACTATTTGTTCTGAGAGGGTCAGGTACTTTACAAAGGTTCATCTGAAAGAAGGCAAAAAATATTGCACGCCTCCAACTCCTACAACCAAAGTTTACTGAGCGGGAAAAGGTTGTTGAGCCCGGGGCGACCCTTTATTTGTTATATTGTTGGCAATAAAAAAAAGGAAAGAATTCGTAGAACTTTACTAGTAACGCTGCTCTGTTAAATAAATGTTTGATCTATTCAATGAGATTTTTATAAAGATATCCTTCTATTTTGCTTAACGTTCTTATGATTTCAGCTTACCGGGGAAAAAATCGCCAATAGCCGGATTTAAATACTCTTTAATCCGAACCATAACCCGTTCAAATGCTACCCAGTTAAATCTTCTAGCACATCTCCATTCAAAAACAGTCATTATTATTTCTTTACTATATAATTTCATTTTAATGAAGTCATAATTAGTTATTATTTTTAAAGTATTATTATTTTTATTCTTGAATATGCCTTTTTGAACGTTTGTTTATTTTGATTAAACTATGTTTAATAATGTACAGAACAATATGTTATTTATACCGTCTACTGTTTTGAAATATTTTTATTAGTAGGCTATTCATATTTTTCAATGCCATCTAGTAACGGTTTTGGTTGTCATTTGTTTTGTAAAAGTTATTTAATTATAAGCTACTAAGAAAATCAAAACAGACAATCTTTCGAATACTACTACAGTACTTGAGTAATCTAATTGTTGCAATATTTTTAGGAAAATAAGAAGTGCTTCCAACTTTACATGTTTACAAATTTGAAAAATGCCGTTACTAGAGGTTGAAGTTAGTTTAGATCAGGTGTTTTTAGATTGCAACCCAGTCTTCACAAAAAAAGTAATTAATTATTCTAAAATTTCGCCAACCAACATTTCATGTTTTGTTACTCACTAAAAACTTATTTTAAAGGCCCTGATATGTGTGGGTTTAGTTATTATATGTTGAAGTAAATTTAATCCAATACTTAACAACTACTAACAAGCATTATCAGAAGTGTGAAAATACGGTAATTTATTATTTTTATTAGGGCTTCCTGTAGGCAAGGTTAGTCTTCAGAAAACTTAAATTTCCAAAACATAGGCCTACATTATTTCTAAACAGAACATATAGTATGTTAGCATGTTGGTGAACCTATGAACAATTGAACAGCTAATAATACTAAATAGTTCACTATAAATTAGTTTATGTAGAAATGTTGGACTGAAACGTTCTTTCCATGGCGTACATATAGCAAACAATAATTATTCTAAATAAAGTTAATTTTAAGCATTACAGAAAGTTGTAATACACTTGGATGTATTACGTTTATTTAAATTTAACTTCCATTAACAAGTGACCATATTATAAAGTCACAAATTAACGTAGAAACATCTTAATCTCGTCTTATAAAACACCAACCTAATTTGGCATATTTAGGTCTAGTCTAGCATTAATTGTGTCATTAATTGTAAAATTGCGGAATAAAACTTGTGTATGATAGAAGTGGTAAAAAGACAAATTTGTATATAAATGTGTGCACATAGTAAAGACATTTTTATCAAAATGTAACTTGTTTGAGATTTTTTTAAACAAGGCAAACATCTTTATGTAAATGATGGTTGACCAAGTAAAACAATGTATATACCAACACATTGTAGATACTATCTCTGAAGCAAAATAAACAATATATTTAGTAAATAAATTATATGTTTTAATAAATTACTGTTCATTTCATAATATCGAACGGTAGTACTGCTTCCTAGGATTAATAGAAACCACAAGTTACATTAAACTTTACTGACAGAAACGTGAATTGTTAATGATTAAAACATCGTGAAAACCCTACAAGCTATTGTAGTTAAAGTACTATATTATTCATTGTTTACCCTTGGAACTACTTTTTGTAGGTATAATTGTTTTTCTATATTGATACTTAGAATTTTTTTAAACAAGTAAATTATTCTAGTGGTAGTCCTACAGTAGGATACAGAACTTCTAATTTAAAATATATAAAAGTTTGTTGTAAATAAAAATACATTTTCTTAAAATTGCTATTTCAAAACTAGATTATTTTATTTACACGATTTTATACCAATATAAAATTTAAAACATTTTTTTGAAAATGTTCTAACCAGGCATCAAAATTTCTTAGAGAAAATAAAGTTATTTTTTGTTTATCAACTTGCAATTTATATTTATTTGTTAATTTTTTTAAATATCTCTTAGTTTTTATATAATTACATGAACAATATCAACAAGACAGATTTGTGAAATGAAATAATATAAAATATTTTTAGTGGATTAAGAGGAAGATTTTTTACTTTTGACGAAATAAAGGCAATTCAAATGATCTGTTTAATAGGATTGAATATTGCAACAGTTGGCATTTAATGTAAATTAGTTTAACATTATTCTATTGTAAGTAAAAATTAAAGTAAAATAAGTAAATAAATTTAATTTTATCAAAGAAAATGAAAAACATTCTGTTTTCTATTGGTTTTCTGGAAAATGGACGTTAGAATAAATCATTCAGAAAAAGTCTTTTCATGTGTAGGTGGTAGTGTTATTACGACAGTATTATAATCTTTAATACTGTATATTTAATCTACAATTTAATCTGTAATATATAATCTAAATGTATATTTCAGGATTGTATTTAACTACAGAGATTGTATTATTTTATGCCTAGCTTGATTATGTTAAATAGGCTATTGCTGAAATACTTCCATGAACCTGGCATCGTGTTGTGAAGATATACATTAATCTGGAAATATGTTTATATAATCAAATAACACCTCTGTGCATCTTGATTTGGCAGTCCTTAATTTGGAAAGTTATGAATAAAAATTGTAAACATAGACAGTAAATTTATAACTGGCTTATAAATAAATATAATAGCAGCATTCTGAGTGATTTTCACGTTAATCTGCATACAGAAAGACAAAAATCTAGAAAACATACCTTTTCACTAAACAAGGGTTTAAAACGCACTGTAAAATAAAAAATAATATATTATTTTTTAATTTTGGAAAATTTAATTATTCTACTAAAACCCTTTCAGAAGCTAAAAAAACATGTTCTATAAAGTGTAAAACTTGTAGTAAACCCGTCTATTCAAAAATTTTGATTCATCAAAACACTTATAAGAAAAAGTTAAAATTAAAAATTTCACATTATAAGCCATGTAAATGTGGGACAACATAATATATAGCACTTAGATATTCCTTTAGTCCCTATGTCTGAGTTAGCCCTAGCCAAATGGTTAGCGTGCTGTGCTAGCGTGATAAAGGCTTCGAGCTCGATCCTCCTAGCTAGTCATTTTCCTTTTTTGTAAAGTTACCAAATCTTTGATGTTATTATAATGCTCTAATCGTATTTATTTTGTACTGTTAGTCAGACAACTTTTTTAGGGACTGACTAATGTAATTTAGTAGATTTACATTGTCAAAACAAAACTTTCTACTGTGCCTTTCTCTTTTTTATATTTAATATTTTATTGTTATTCTTAGATTGGCTTTAAAACTTTTAAAAATTATGAACATATTTTAATGAAACTCATAATATGCATGTATTTGTAAGTTATTTACTCGAAACTGACATTAGTGTGTTACTGCAACTTGCTTCATATTTTTATGATCTTAAAACAACAAAAGGTATACAACGCAATCAATAAAGGCAATTAATATATTAAACACTAGTATTTCAAAATATAAATAAACATAACGTAGATATAAACTTATAGGGAAAATAAGATACTATTTTAGTGTTCTTAACTGGGCCTACAGTACATCAAACTGAAAAACTTAAAGTTGGGGTTGAGTCTGTATTGATAGACTTCCAGTTTATCATTCTATGGGGATAACAACAGACATTGCGGAAAACGTTCATTTTTACTTTTGCAGAACTGGCAACTGAGTAAGTGACCTATAAACCGAGTTTACTTACAGTATATGTACAGTGTTAGTTATAAATTTTCATATTATTAAAAAACAAATGTAAATGTAACATAAATGATCATCATTATTTAATAAAATTAAAGTATTTACAAAAGTTATCAGTCCATGTTCACTACTGCGAATTTGCTTAAAACTTGCTCTAAGTAAGTAGTCTAAGTGTGTGAGCAAAATGTTTTTAAAAGTTATTCCAGCACAAATTTCACTTCGACACAAATTTCACGAATTTTGACTTATTTGGGTTAGGCTACCAATCGAAGTTATTTGGGTTAACTTCAATATGATCTGAAAGAAATTTCATCAAATTCGGTTTAGTCGTTTTAAAGACACTAGATCTATAGAAACGAACGAATAAACTATTTTAAAATAGTGTAAGCCTACACCAAACAGAATTGATTGTTACTTGAACAATATTTTTTCTCATAAGAATAACTGTCTACTTCTCTGCAGAGAATGAGACTTGTGTTAAGGTCCAAATTAAATATACTTACACCTTAACGGATTCCTTTAAATACCTGGGAACCTGGCCGATAGGCTAAAAGGGTTTACCCAGACTATCGTTGCAGTTGGAACCTCGAAGGTTTGCAAATTATAATAGATTTCCCAGCGCTATACTCTGCTCCCCCCATGACTTGATTAGTGTAACTACAATAAAATAACTAGTAAAAAGATGGAAAACTTTTTCGAGACTTCGGCTCGTCAGGACAGAAGACACGAATTGGCCCAAAAAAATATCGAACCAAAAACCTCGACGCGCTACGAATTTTTAACTCTCAAAATAAAACGATACCCCACACTGAATTTTCAAAAATTTGATTCAAAAACGTGATCCTGACGCGCTACGACTTTGTAACTGTCAAAACCGATTTTCCCGTACCCAAAAACATGTAAAACGTTTTCCCACACTGTATTTTCAAAATTTTGATCCAAAAACGTGACTCCGACTCGCTACGACTTTTGAAATGTTAAAATTGGTTTTATCGTACCCAAAAACATATAAAACACATTGTATTTTGATAATTTTGACCCAATATTTTCAAAATTTCTACCCAAAAACGTGACCCCAACGTGCTATAACTTACGCTAGAAAGTTCAAAAGCTTTTCAACTCTCCGCAATAAAATTACGATGATTTTGGTACCACCTGTGTTTTCTTCGACGACTGTGAGTGCTTATATCGAGTTTACATGAAAACACACGCACAAAAATACCGCATGATTTCAATACTTCGGCATTCTAATGCAAGCCGAAGTAAAAAACTTCTTCTAACTACCTGAAATATACGAATATAAACTCATTCTAAAAAAATTTTTGGTCTTAAGTAATATAAATAGTCAAACATTACCAAACGTTCATAAAGCGTTCTGAAGTTTATGTTTAAACTTCTATTGCCTGCATTATAACTTCATTCGTCATTTATGTCGTCACAACTACATAATTTGTTTAATAACTAGGCTTATGAAAAAAAAACAAACAAAATCTCAACTGTATTTATTATGTCTATACAATTTCAATATTCTAGCATTAGCCTACATTGTGATTAAATGGGTATACATAAAATATTCTGCAGGTTATTGAAGTGTTGGCTACAAAATATGATTCTAAAATCCATGAGTAACGCAATTCTCATTTGCCTGATAAATCAGGTTGTTTTAATTACAAAAACCAAAATTAAATAATTAAATATTGTAATTTACTTATTTTTAGTCCCAGTAAGCCTAACGTCAAAAACTCCCGATGTTTGCACCTCCGTCCTTACTGCCTGATTCACTGGAAATAATATCTTTCTTTATATATCATACTAGCTGACCCGTTCGGCGTTGCCCGTGGTGGTTGGTATTATCAGTCTTTTTAAAGTAGTTGTATTCTTTTTAAGTGTTCAGTCAGTGAGTGGTATTTGGCTTTTATATATATAGATCTTAAATAATAAAAGCACTATTGTCATAATAATAAAAGATCTGAAATTATGATTTTAGTAACTTTGATCCCCCATACCCCCTAAAATTTCGAATTTTCTCAAACCCTTTCTTAGTAAGCACCTATGGCCCTAGAGGAAGCTACATACCAAATTTCATTCCAATCCGTTCTGTAGTTTTGAAGAAATCGTTTTTTAATAACTTTGATCCCCAAACCCCCCTAAAATTTCGATTTTTTTTCAAACCCTTTCTTAATGAGCACCTATGGCCCTAGAGGAAGCTACATACCAAATTTCATTTCAATCCGTTCGGTAGTTTTTGAGAAATCGTGATGAGTGAGTGAGTGGTATTTCGATTTTATATATGTAGATTATTACGATGAATCAACAATTACCATTTATTTCGCAGAAATTAAACTTTACAGAATAAAACAAATTTTAAGCGTACATGATTTAAGTTCTTAGAGTTGTAAACTCAATCACTCAACATCAACAGAGCCGTTTACTTCAGGAACAAAATAAGCAAAAACTAATTATTATGTTTTGAAAAAATAAAAAACAATTAACTAATGATAAAATAGTTTAAAATTTAGATAATCTTTTCTATCCAGAACCCCCACTGTACAGATTAACGTATCAAACTAATATTACAAACATAAACGTCACTGTTATTTACTTGACTTTCAAGAACCGCCATTTTTGATCATATATGCTTTATAAACTGTACATTAAACGAACTCCATTCCCCTCTAAGCGTCAATAGCCAATCATAAGTCGGACAATCCCCACCATAAGTGGAGTACGCTTTATCGTGAAAATGTACTGGAGTTCCACTTAAAGGAATAATTATTAAATGACATATAAAGAGTCGAGACCGACATATATAGATGCATTGCCTATGCCAGAATATAAATAAAGTAAGATATATTAGCTATACCAAACAGTTGTTGAATAAATAAGGGGGTGCCATGAGTTCGCTTTTAAGGCATATAGTGACGGATTTCCACCTTCAGGAGTGACGAGAATATATATATATATATATATATATATATATATATGAATTTCAATGACACCCCAAAAC